>JANTPZ010142999.1:6597-20435 GCA_025593235.1 Vachellia pachyceras
GCCCGCTGCACGCCCCTGTCGGCGGGAAGAGAGTAATGGGGAGAGGGTAACGGTGCGGGTGGACCCTCCGGACGCCGGCGAGGTTGCCGGTGGGCTCCCGCGGCGAGGTCGCTCGCGGAATGGATGTGGGAGAATGTCACAAGTCCCACATCGGAGAGGCTCGGGAGGGTGATGGGCTATATAAGCGGGTGCGCTGCACACCCTCATGAGACGTCTTTTGGGGGAGAGGGTAATGGCCCCGTGACACATGGCTTCAGTCATTTAATTTGGTGCTTTTGTTGGCCCAACCACTCTCCTTAGTTATCTTCTGTCCCATATTCACACTTTCTCTTTTCTTCTCATAACAAATCCTGTCATTTAACACCTTGAATTACCCTAAAAATTAAAAGGTTAAAGTATACTTTTATTTCTTTATATTTGCATTAAATTTTATTTTAGTCTTTTAAGTTTAAAAAGTGTACTTTTAGTCCCCCAAACTTAACGCCATTAGTATCTCTCACCGGAAATTACTGACTCATCAAATTTAACGCTGTTATTTTAAATCATTTTTATTTTACACAATTTAAAATATCAAATTTATTATATTATTAAATTAACATTAAAATGTGAGTGTACTTTATCATTGTTTTATTGCACAGTTATCAATCACAATTTTTGTTAAGAGAAACTAATGGCGTTAAGTTTGAAGGACTGAACGTGTACTTTTTAAATTTAAAGGACTAAAATGAAATTTAGACGCACATATAAAGGATTAAAAGTATACTTTAGCCAAATTAAAAATACTTAATTCTTGTGATTAGATAATAGGGCTAATATAATGTAAGATTCATTAAATTTACCTTCATTTTAATTTTGATCTTTCAAATTTAAAATCAATTGTTTTAATTATGAATGACAGATCATGATAATCAATATTTTAAATAAAATGAATCTTAGAATAAAACCATTTGTTCTAAATTTTGAATAGGCCAAAATTAGAATTGATGGACCTAATATTATATTACCCTTTATAACAAATATTACTTTGGGTCTTTAATAGAAACACTATTTAACTTTTTGGAGAAGATTAAATACGTTAAGTAAATTTACTCAAATCAATTAGTCTAGTTTATAAATTGATTTATAATTTAATAATAAATATTCTACAATATATGCATAATTTATAATAATTTATTTATTTTTTTTAATTTTATAGAGTTAACTGTGGATTATAATTAGCAGCACAACTTTAAATTTTTACTATTGTACATGTTAAAAACTGAATTGTATCTTTTTTATGTTACAATAATTTGGATGTATACCACGAATTTGAAATATATATATATATATATTTATAGAGTCGTGGTTTTTAACGAATCTTAGGGTGATGGTGATGAATCTTTGCAGGGTAGGCTTAGGAATTAGCTTGGGGGAGAGAGATAGAGCCGAAACGGGTAATCCAGACAATGAAATATTCGGACCATCCGTAGCCTGTTTGTTCAGCAGTGAATTGCTTTTAGATAAATATGTAAAGTATATTATCTTATTTTATTAAAAAACACTTTTAAATGTGTTTTTGGATTCCTTATCCATAGTGCTACTGACGTTTTGACCGGACTCCCTTCCTCAGAACCACAGGATAGCCCTTTCTCCTTCTGTTTTCCTTCCCCATTATCATCAAATCCAGTAGGCCTCTAGCCTTCCCTATGCGAGGGACGACATACCCAACTTTCAGAAAAATGGAAAATACCCCCCCCCCCCCAAAAGAACTTCTTTCGCCAATTTTTGCTTTCAGTTTTCACAGCTAGCTACCGTAGATACGACACACATTTATGCACTATCACATTAACCAAAGTTGCAGCATACATTCACAGCCATGGCGGCAATATTAATGAATGTCTTTTTCACTTTCCTCTTTTACCATTCAGGTGGAGCAAAATTTACGACAATGCTCCATCTAATCTAATTCGCTTTTAAAAGCTATGTACATGGGTAGACTCTATTCTTGGTTCCAAATGTCAAAGAATGGGATCTTTTCCTATGGGTTTTGGTTGGATAACAGCACAGAAGGGAAAAAACTTGTGTAGTATATGAATGATAAAGATAACATTTTTAGAGTGAACATGCTCCTCAATTTGCATGCGTCCATGAAATATTGTCATAAGAAAGATCCATTGACATTTAAGCAAGGCCACGAAAGGGACGCGGCATCTGATTGTTCTTTATGTCTTGCAATAAACTAATGATCCCATGGCTGGTGAGTGTTGTTGCCATCACTCTTTAACCATTTATTGGCAAGTTCAGTTTTCTTGCTACCAAGTGGAGCGTCCCTGGATCAGTATGTTTGTGTGTCACTGTATATACATACATGCATATGCATATATTTTACTTTCCTGTAATTGTTGGCCAAGTTTGGAGGTTTTAGCCATTGGTGCGCACGTACAGGTGCAGCTGACAATGGCAGGCATTACGGTAAGTTGATGCGTGAACAGTGTCATAACAAAGAAGAAAAGCTTCAAATTTTGTTTTGACTCGGGACTCCAATATTTTGCTGGTGTTGGACCTGTGTTGTCGTAGTATTGTACATGCTTTACCTTCGTTCTGTCACTTAGTTCAACTTGGAAAGCAGTTAAAGCTCCTTCATGCTCGCTGAAAAAACCAAGCCCCCCTTTTGATCTGTCTTCTTTCATTCACTCTCTCACACACAACCCTCTCCCTCTCTAGCCACCCCAACTTTTTTTCATTCACTCCTTCGTGCTTCTCCCTCCACTTTGGGACCACCCCCAACCAGCTCAATAACTCCTTTCCAAGCACCCAAAATCTGCACCTTTGGGTCCTAACTGTGAAGTGTGATTTGTGAACACCCCCCAAAAAAAACAACTATATCACCCACACCCTAACTTTGGGATTTGGGTAAGGTGTGTCACCATACACTCCCAAACCAATCTGTTGTATGTATACGGCAAGGACGTTGACTTTAGCTATGTGTATGTATTGCTTAAATCCAGTAAATGAGTAATAGTATAAATACTAGTTACAGCTTATACAGATGTGATGGGTTCATTTATTTTAGCTTATAATCCATGACCATGTGCAGGATAGGGAGTTTCTTTTTGATTTCAAGCCGCTTGCTTGACTTGAACTTGTTGGAGATGTATGGGGGGGGGAGGAGAAGAAAATTAACGAACTTAATGACTAGCTTCCGAGACTAGCTCAAGATTCGACAAGCGACACTGAGTTTTGTGAGCAAATGGAACCGAGAAAAATAGCGAGATGAACGAGTTTTTAATGACAATATAGCAGTTTGGTTCACGTTTATGTCACATAGGGAGCTTAAATTTAAAGGACAGAAATTAGGTGGTTCAGAATTTATGGGCCATTTCTGTGTGGTTTTAGTTCTGCATGTAGATAACCACGTCACTAAAGTGATTTTCGCCCTCCCTCGCTTTTTCAGAGAATATACAGCGCCTAGGAGAGGAGAAAAACGCTGTGAAGATTTTTATGTCATGCCATCCTTTTCTTTTCTCCTTTTACGCTCCTTTTCAGCTATAGCAGTCGTTACAATGCTTCCTGTCTTTCCCTAGTCTTTGTACTTCCTCTATGCTCTCTTTATTACCCAACTTCATCACTAAATGGGTTCCCCGAAAAACGTGGATATTATCTGTTAATCTCTCGTCACTCTCTCTGATAAGCTGCTACCCGAACTTACCAAGTGAAAGTCTCTCTCTCTTTTTCTGCAGAACTACTCTGTTAAAATGAAGGACCCGGAAGAAGATCAAGTCAAATCCAGAAAGCCTATGCAGAAACACACGGATCGTAGAAGAAGAGGTAGGAGAAGAAGCCATTGCAAACCAGAGATATTAATAGAAAAAGGGGTTGATTTGGAACTTAATCCTTATGCTGCTTCTTGCAATAATAGCCTTGAGTTCACCCATAGGCCTGGCTATGGCCAGCTTGGGGCAAAGTGTGTGGTCAAAGCTAACCACTTTCTCGCAGATATATCAGCATCTGACTTGAGCCATTACAGTGTAAGTTGGGTCTACAGCACAAGTGAATTAGTTTAATAGAATTAGAGAAAAATAGTTGGCTCATACATAATTACCTCTCTTGTTTTGCGAAGGTTAATATAACACCTGAAGTTACTTCTCGTAAAATAAGCAAAGCTATCATTGCTGAGTTGGTGAGGCTTCATAGAAATACAGACTTGGGGATGAGGCTCCCCGTTTATGATGGAGGAAGGAATCTATACACTGCTGGTTTGCTTCCTTTTAAGCACAGAGAATTCACCATAACATTGACCGAAGAGGATGAGGGTACAGGCAACACCTGGTAATTAACGGTATCAATTACAATGTTATTCTCAAAGTAATTTTTTGAACTGTTGTCATTTGTATGCTGCCATGTTACCAGATTAACCTCTATGCCATTACTATATAATCTAGTTTTAAATCACCATTGACTTGGGTCAGAATTTTGGGCATTGATTTCTCATATGTCAAAATCAAAATATATAATAAATCCCTTACGTGCCCCACTGAATTTTCTGATTTTGCAACTGGTTAGGGAAAGAGAGTTTAGAGTGAAAATCAAGTTCGCTACTCGTGTTAGCATGCATCAGCTACATGAGCTTCTCAGTGGGAAACAAGTAAACACCCCACAAGAAGCACTTAACATCATTGATATTGTATTAAGGGAACTTGCGGCTCAAAGGTGCATTTTATGATGTTCCCCCCTTTCAATTTCAAGCATTAATGGTTTTCTTTCTCACTAACTAGTCTTCATTTCTTCCTATGTTGTAACTTAATATGCATATGATGTGTAGTTACGTGTCAGTTGGAAGGTTTCTCTATTCTGCTGATATAAAAAAGCCAGAGCAGCTAGGTGGTGGTTTGGAGTCATGGCGTGGCTTCTACCATAGCATAAGGCCTACTCAGATGGGATTGTCTCTTAACATTGGTGAGAATTTCACTATATCTTGCAGCTTTTTCCTTGCGTTAACATGAAATACTTAGACTATGTTGCCATCAATTGTAACAAGTTGATTTTGTTCACCTTTGACACTAAATTCAGACATGTCATCAATGGCGTTTATTGAACCACTCCCTGTAATTGATTTTGTCGCTCAAATTCTGGGTAAAGATGTGCATTCAAAACCTTTGTCAGATGCAGATCGTGTCAAGGTGTGAAACCTTTTTTTCTGTTTGTGGAAATTCAGAAACCATTTCCCAATATTTAACCAAAAAATCTTCTACATGCGGTCAAGCAGATTAAAAAAGCCTTAAGAGGTGTGAAAGTTGAAGTTACTCATAGAGGAAATGTTCGAAGGAAGTACAGGATTTCAGGACTGACATCACAGCCTACAAGAGAGCTTGTGTAAGCATTTCTATACATTTTGCATCGCAAGTTGGACTTTTATTTAAAATATATGACTTATTGCTTCTTTTATCCAAACAGATTTCCTCTTGATGAGCAAATGAACATGAAATCAGTTGTTGATTACTTCCGGGAGATGTATGGTTATACAATTAAATATTCTCATCTACCATGCCTGCAAGTAGGGAACGAAAAGAAGGTGAATTATTTGCCAATGGAGGTAAGCACTATAGGCTTTTATTTGAATTGTGTTCATACCACATTTTCGTTGTAAGATTTTCCACAGACAACATCAAGTGAATCTTTGCCAGGCATGCAAGATAATTGGGGGCCAGAGATATACAAAAGGACTAAATGAGAAGCAGATAACTTCTCTGCTGAAAGTTTCATGTCAAAGACCCCATGAACAAGAGCTAGATATTCTACAGGTCCTCAACATATATCATATATTTCAACTCTTCCATAAACAGAAAAAAATGAAGTTTATTTGGTTTGTTTAATTAATCTATAAGATTTTCAATTTACTTACAGACAGTTGAACAAAATGATTATGAGAATAACCCCTATGCGAAAGAGTTTGGTATCAGCATAGATGACAAGCTCGCTTCTGTTGAAGCTCGGGTTCTGCCTGCTCCTTGGGTAAATTCTCATTGTCTTAACAAATCATTTTGTTGTTCGCTTTTGGCAATCTTTGTCAATATCTAATCAAGACTTTGCAATTATCTTTTTGCCTACAGTTGAAATACCATGATACAGGAAGGGACAAAGAGTACCTGCCACAAGTTGGTCAGTGGAATATGATGAACAAGGTAACATTAGAAATAAACAAGCTATAATTATCTGTTTTTCTCCAAAAAAATTCACTTGTTCCAAGCTGAAAATGTCCCAATGATTTATACGCAGAAAGTTATAAATGGAAGCATAGTAAGATATTGGGCATGTATCAATTTCTCATGTAGTGTTCAAGAAAGCACAGCACGTGGGTTTTGCCAACAGTTGGTTCAGATGTGCCAAATCTCAGGCGTGGTAAAGATTTTTTTTTTGGGTGCTTTCATATCCACAGGCTCTAATAATTTATCTTTATGTAATGGCGCCATACGTAATGTGTTTGATCCTTACTCAGGAATTCAGTCTGGAGCCTGTAATTCCTGTATATACAGCAAGACCAGATCAGGTTAAAAAGGCCTTGAAGTACGTACATTCTGCTGCTTTGGACAAACATGAGGGGAAAGAGCTAGAGTTGCTCATTGCCATTCTTCCAGACAATAACGGCTCTCTTTACGGTATGATTCCAAGTCACTTATCCATGTCTGGATAGCCATCGTGGGATTATATCTAGATAGCAACAGGGAGGAAATTGTGGAAATCTTTGAAGGTTCTAGTGCCTTAAAGATTCTCTGTGTTCCTCTCTGATTTTGCTTTTGCTCTAGAAAATATTGGCTTGTCTCAATTACTGTGGAAAATGAAGCCGAACCCTGGTCTTGTAGAAGCATATCATGTTTCACTCTTACTGTGGAGGAAATCTCTCTCTCTCTCTCTCACTATGCATGCATTAAAGGAGACTTAACTTTTTTATTCAGGTGATCTCAAAAGGATTTGCGAAACGGATCTGGGGTTGATTTCTCAGTGCTGCCTCTCAAAACATGTCTTCAAGGTTAATAGACAATACCTGGCAAATGTGGCACTTAAAATCAATGTCAAGGTACGCTATTACTAATTGATCTAAATATTATATCCATTCATTCTTTTATTTCTGGGTTCATTTTCCATCTTCTTGAATAAATGCATCACATTTTTAGATGGGAGGAAGAAACACAGTGCTTTTGGATGCGTTGAGTTGGAGGATTCCATTGGTTAGTGACATTCCAACGATAATATTTGGAGCTGATGTAACTCATGCAGAATCTGGAGAGGATTCTTCTCCATCCATTGCTGCTGTAAGATTTTGTGCAAACCACTATATATATCATATCATGGGTGGGCTTGCTTTATATTCAATTAATATTGATTATTAATCACTGTAATTCAGGTCGTAGCCTCACAGGACTGGCCTGAAGTAACAAAGTATGCTGGACTTGTGTGTGCTCAGCCTCATCGCGAAGAACTTATTCAAGACCTTTTCAAGTGTTGGAAAGATCCTCAGCGCGGCATAGTTTATGGTGGCATGATCAGGTATTTGATAATTTCAACTCTTATTCAAGTTCATGGTGTTTTACGTGAAAGTTCAAGGATTATATACTAATTTGTGGCTACCCAATTACAGAGAGCTCTTACTCTCATTTAAGAAGGCAACTGGACAAAAACCATTGCGGATAATATTTTACAGGTGGGAATGATCTGTTTTGTTCCTTCAAACTTAAGGAATATTTGGTCGCTAAGGGTATTGTGCTTGACAATGACTTGAGTCGTAATTTTGAAATCTCTTTGAATTTTATAATCGTAATGTCATCACGTTTATTTACAGGGATGGAGTAAGTGAAGGACAATTCTACCAGGTTTTGTTGTATGAGCTTGATGCGATCCGCAAGGTGCTCTTACACTAGAAATCCTGACAATTTACTTACACTTTTTTGAGTGCTCACTATCATATTTTTCAATAAAATAATAACATGTGGATATTTTTAGCGACTCAACATTACATTGTTGACTACTTCAAAAAATTCATCTCCAAGTCATATTTTTATGAGAGAACTTAACAGAGAAAACCTAAAAAACTACACTGTTTTGTCCTGATGCTTATTCATAACTGATTATACCATTCCTTAATGATTAAATTGTTGTCATATGTAGGCTTGTGCATCACTGGAACCAAGTTACCAACCTCCAGTAACATTTGTTGTGGTTCAAAAGCGGCATCACACTAGACTCTTCTCAAGCAATCACGATGACAGAAATAGCACCGACAGGAGTGGCAACATCTTACCGGGTACATATTTTTGTCTCGGACCTATTTCAGGATATCTTATATAGTGGTTAATATTGTAATGGGAAAAGTTTGTTCGTTATAGTTATAGACTCGTAGTTACCCTGAGTATAAAAGGAAGGGGATGTTTATCTTATTCATCTTCCTTAAAAAACTTTGTTCACGATTTAAAGGCTTTCTCATGTCTTGGCCTAATTGGCTCTTACCTGCTTGATCACTGAAGGTACCGTGGTGGATTCTAGGATCTGTCATCCCACAGAATTTGACTTTTATTTATGCAGTCATGCAGGAATACAGGTATGATGAATATGATTATGTGACTCGTACATTGCTACATTTAGAACAGTGTCGTTAGATTGGACCATTTACAACAAAAGATGTAGACAAGATATCTGTTATTTCTTAACTTTATGATTATTGACAAATTGCAGGGCACGAGTAGACCAGCTCACTATCATGTCCTCTGGGACGAGAACAAATTCACTGCAGACGAGATTCAATCCTTAACCAACAACTTATGCTACACGTAAATAAATATTTCTTCTTCTTTACTTGATCAACTTGGTGTGCTTTATTCATATAATGGCATAATCACCCTGCCTAAAACCATCTAATTGCAGGTATGCAAGATGCACAAGATCTGTTTCCGTAGGTAATACTCTTATTAAGTATTAACCACCACAAGATCTTAGCGATTAGTTCTGTGAGATGAGATGTTAATGGTGGGTTTTTTAAATGGGTGCAGTGCCTCCAGCATACTATGCTCATCTAGCAGCTTACAGAGCTCGATTCTACATGGAACCTGATGTGCATGAGAATGCTAAAGCACGTGGCGGGGCAAGATCAAAGGATGGTTCAGTTCGGCCATTGCCAGCTCTGAAAGAGAAGGTCAAGAATGTTATGTTTTACTGTTGAAACAGAGAGCTTTTTCATTTCAAGGATAAGTCTAAAGAGAGAAGAAATTTGGAGGTGAAATGGAAATAGTTGTACATGTACAGTACAACCCTGTTCATATTGTAACGCTTTTTTTTTCTGCGTGGAAAATTTTGATTCTGCTTTGACTTTGTCTTCCTCTCAGTGCAATGCTTCAGTAAAATTTTCAAGTTCACTTTTGCTTCACAGATATTCCTTCAGTTATCCCAAGTAATTTGGCTACGATATAAACAACACCTAAATTTTTCTTTTTGAAGTTAAAAACTGCACTTCGAAGTTGAACCAGTGGTTAGTTATCCCTCAATTTTTTTATCACCTAAAATCACTTGCTCTGAGCCTGTGGGACTCGTAACTATGCATCTTTTAAGAGGGCCAACATCTACGATGGCTGCTAGTAAGAATCTTTTTGCAGATATGGATAGAAGTCTAAAAAGATAGCCTAAATTGTTAAAAACAAGCCATCGAAAGGGATGGCTTATTGATCTTAAACCAATTGATATGACTCTTAACACTTGAACAAGTAAAAGGGTCAATATGCTTTTTTACTAGGAAGATTTCGCTCACAAGCATTTAGCGCTTGGAAGGTTTGTTTTAATCCAGTATTACACAGAAATTTTAAATATAAGCAATATCAATCAAGAAGTTTAAAATAAGACTAATGTTGCCCTTGCTATTAAAAAATGTTAAGTTTGACTAGAATTGCTTTCATGACATCGTTAATGGACTCATTTGAGAATGTGGTAGAAAAATACTTTTATGTAAATCGAGGTAAATATGTGGAGGAGATTATCTCATTTTACAGAAAAACACTGTGAAACGTGCGTTTGAATTTTACAAACGTTAAAAAAAGCCCAATAAGTAGTTAGCGTTTGAATCTATTTTTTAAAATCCAGGACAAAATTACACCCAAAGAAACTTGTGGATGCTAAACGTTCCTAAATAAAAAATTTTTAGAGTAAAAATGAACTTTAACCCCAACTAAAATTAATGGGTGAAATTTAATTAAATTTTCAGATATTATAAACTCTGACCAGTGTGTTTTTGAAGTATTACCCGAAATTCGGGAAGCTTTGTTTTTGAAGTATTCGAAGTATTTAACTTTAATCTACTAGCAAAATCATTTGCATTCAACATAAATATCTGCTTGGAATATTCCGATAAGTCATCTCATAAGCTTGCTGAATTGTAAATAACAACCATATTAAAATACAGTTGAAACATTATATTTGTCTTAAATGAGATTGTTGCGTAAGTACATAAAAATGCCAGTGTTTAATTTAAATGACATAATAATTAGCCATTACTTGGAACCAATATTTTGTAGCCACGTAGCGTATTATTGGTGGGGAGGCATCTTTCTTCCTCCGGCATGTTTGCTGCTAAATAACGTGATTCCTTGAGAGATCTTACTTACTCCACGTTTAATAGTGTTTTTTTTTGTAAAATGAGAGAATCTCTTCCACATATTTATCTCAGCTTGCGTAAAAGTACTTCTTTACCGCGTTCCCAAACGTATAATTTAAAAGTATTTCTCTACCGCGTTCCGAAACGGAAAAGTACTTCTCTAACGCATTCCCAAAAATAGATTAAATAAATCACTAAACCCAACATCAACACTGGCGATAATAAATATGTAATTAATATCATAATCACGACGACATAGGATTTAATTACTAAATTAATTTAGTTGATTGTCTACGATGTTCACAACCTTTGCTATTTTTTTAAATGAGTAATATAAAATACCACTTTGAGAATGACTGGTTCTTGGCCTAAAATCCACCAATCTTCAATTCCCACTTATCTGCAAATCAATTTTTTTTTTGGGGTCAAAAGTATGATCTTTAGATTCATATTTGAAATTAAAAGATGTCACTCAACTTACTTATAAATGGTCACACAGAGACACATGCATAAATGTGCACATTTATTCGGTAGTTAAACCATCATCAA
Organism: Vachellia pachyceras; assembly: GCA_025593235.1. Classification (NCBI taxonomy): domain Eukaryota; kingdom Viridiplantae; phylum Streptophyta; class Magnoliopsida; order Fabales; family Fabaceae; genus Vachellia; species Vachellia pachyceras. The sequence continues at coordinate 17,759 of JANTPZ010142999.1, forward strand.
GAATATATTATATATAAATGTATCCATCCATCCATCTCTCACAAATAACCTTAAGTTTCTATATTAAAACAATGCAACAATGTTTTGTTTTTTATGAAAAAAAAGGTTGTGAGTTCAAATGATTGTTAATGAAAAAGAAATTAATTTGACGAAGGGAAGACTGTGATAAAGGGGCTGCATCAAGTTTCAGAATTTATCTGTATGAGAATTTGATTAGGTGTTACATTCAACAATGATGAGTGTTGTAAATAAAGAGTTGATTTCGCTTTCATAATATGTTACTTTGAACTAAAATTGAAGGGCTTGAGTGAGGTAATTGAATTAATTAATTAATTCATGTATTTCCGTAAACATCTCATACAATTTACCTACTCCTAATATGAAACGTCACTGATATGGATCTTCTCATGGAATGACTCCTTTGGACATGTCATAAGCATCATATGCAAACTTTCAAAACCATTTCAAGTGGAATGAGGAAGACATTGTCAAAATGGAATTTGAAAAAAAAGGGTTAAAATGTGAATTTGTTTATGAAGTTTTTGTTCAAGAACAACATTCCTCTCAAGATATTTGAGGTTTAATATCGTCATGAAAATTATAAAATGTAACAATGTTACCCTTGCCATGCTAAAAAATCAACATTGACCTTTAAGAAATTGATGTTGACAGTTAATATTTTTAATATTAATGAGTTATATTGTTTTATTTTAATACTTCCGGCACAATTCTGAACAAAAAAAAAAGACTTTCAAAACAACATTAATTTCAACTAAAACTTTGAGGATAAATTTGCATAAAGTAAAATAATCTAAATTTGTCTATGAAGACCTTAGGCATATTGTGGAAGGAGGAAAAGAAAATTGTTTGAAGATGGTAGCCAAGTGTTAGGTATTGTTTGATTCAGGAGCTTTAGAAGGCGGCCCCTTCTAAAATGCAAGGGGGGAAGAAATCCTACTTCACAAAATATTTAATAATATAAAATATATTAGATTTCGATTTGGGGAAGGAAAAGAAAAGAAAAGAAAATTGGCCTTGACATCACCTGTTTGGGCGTGTGGGACACATCACTTCATCCATTACTTGCCTTCCCTTGTTTATTTCCCCCCTAAAAAGCTTCACGTTATTGAACTTGAAGCCCCAATCCTACTTTAAGCCATAAAATTGACATTTACCAATAACCTTCACCCACCCACTTCATCATAGTTCATGAGAGTTCATGAGAGTGAGAGAGAGAGAGAGAGAGAGAGAGAGAGAGAGAGAGAGCTAAGTTGCAATTCATACATACAATCGTGTGTTTACATAAAAACATCACAGGTGACAAGCAGTATCATCTTTCTCATATATTCACAATACAAGACCAGAAGCTTACTCAAAAGAAATGCACTATACAGTACCAGAAGCTTGCTCAAATGAAATGCACTAAGTAATGCCGCTCAAAATTTATAAACTTGTGTGCATCCCATGAAGAACACTCTGTGTTTGCTTCCAGCGCTAAATCAAAACATGATCTTAACCTTCAACTGGCTCTTTTAAGATCCCGAACAAGGCACTCAAGGCAAGGTGAGGCCAGAGGAGAAGCTGATACCGGCCAAGTTAAAACCTTTCATTTTACAGTCAGGTAGAGGAATCCATGACCAGTGATCAGTGTTTGGATGGAATGAGATCCACATGATGTCCCAAAGTCCTTCCCAATTGGTAACCAAACACGCCCTTATCGCTCCATTCCTCTGCTCCAAGCAACCCATCATCACCCCATAAACCCTCTCCATCTTCTTCATCACTTCCATTGGTGCCTTTGATCTGAACTCCCACTCATCATCGCTCCCTCTTCTTCCCTTCTTCACACCCCACAGCTCTATCCCCTTCAGCACCCTCTTCTTCCCATCCCTTCCCCCTCCTCCCCCCTCCGATTCAACTATCATCATGTACCCATCACCGTACACGTGTAATCTGTCTATCACGTTCCCCCAGCTGAATCCTACCCTCATCTCTCCGTCTCTCCCCCCCTCCCCGGCTCTTCTCTCCAGCCTCGGCCGGACAACCACCGCGGCGTCGCACTCACGCCTGCACGCCACCAGCACGCTCTCTCTCCGACCGTTGACCACGTTCAGGAATATGCGTTCGTCTTCGCCTTCGTCTTTCTCCTCCCCCTCGATTACCTGATTTCCACGTCCGGGATTGTGGACTCTGTTTCTTGTCTCTTCTTCTGCTTCGATGGACTTCCATGTGTCGGTGATGGAGTTGTACACGAAGAGGACCGGGCGGTTGTTCACGAATTCCGCGAATATGAATCTGAAATGGGCCGACCCGGGTGTGCCGGTCACCAGCTTCATGCCTGATCTTCGCCAGGAGGAGGTGCCGCGTGGGCCCAAGGGGCTGGGAGGGATTTTCTTAACGCTCATGGTCACTAGATTAACCGCAATAACTTCTCTCACCGTGTTGGACGCGAAGAGGAAGACGTTCCCGGAGGCCGTCAGGAAGTAGAGATCTTCCGAGTGGAAATGGATGGGCTTCAGGAGCTCCGTGATCGGGATCCGGAACCATCGATCAGAGCGATCGGTGAAACCGTGGAGGACTGCGTCGCGGAGCCACCGTTTCTTGTAGACGAAGAGCCAAGCGGTGGAGCTGGACCGTGAGTTACACTCACGGACGAAGCTCTGATCGGAGATGATGT
>JANTPZ010143002.1:0-15852 GCA_025593235.1 Vachellia pachyceras
GCGGTACATTACATTAAATTATCATTTCAAGTGGAGTAAATATTTCTCTGCAGAGTTTTATGACACAATGGAAGAAAGCGCATCAATGCAAAAGAAGGTAACCAAACCAGGAGCATTTATGTAAAGCTCAAGATTTTAATTGAATTATAGAAAGCACAAAGAGCTTTCACATGATACAGAAAAGTAAACTATTTAGAGAGAAGCTATAAATATGCAGACAAGTTAATGGTTGATGTGTGTCGTTCATTAAGTAGTATCCATTTTCAAACACGCTTATTAGGGTTAAAGAATAAGACATATCAATGAAGAGGCGTGAGATGATTTGCCACTATATAAATATATATTACTATCTTCTCACAAATACAGCCGTTGAAGCTGATGAGAGAGTACTACTGATGAGGGGACCAGATTAATATTTGTGTGACTGTGCATTTTCAGAAGATGATGGGTCATCAGGATTTTTTTTTCCTCTCTGGCCCAAAAAAAGGCTGATTCATGATTTTAGCCATGCATTTTCTGGTTTTTTGTTTTTACATCAGTACTTGATTTTTTTTTTTCCAATCACATCAGTACTTGATGAACTAATCTATTATCTATATGTTGCTTCTTCGGTACATATATCAAAATCTTGAGTTGATAGTTTTGCAGCCTTCCCCTAGACTCTCGTCACATCCAAAAAGCTATATCGCTAAATCTATCAAATCGTATTACTTAACCATGCACTCGTACGCTTTATATATAACGAGTGTGATCCAAACAGGTAATGAGACTCTTTATGAAGTATATATTTTTCTTCTTTTTACACTCATTCCCTCTTTTTTCCACATCTCTCTCTACATATTATGTAAAACGATTCTACCGGAACATCGTATATATATGATGAGTAGGATTCTGAACTACTACTACTACTCTATGAAGAAAAGGTCAAGAATCATGACAAAAACAAAATGATTACTTAATCTAAAAAATTATTATGCCATTATTTTTTCTTACTCTTGAGCAGGAGCAACACACACATATCTGATGCATATACTGTGTTGGTCCGAGTGTGAAAGATAAGTTATGTGATGGTATTTATTATTGATGAGCAGGTAATGGGCATGGCATTTGGTTTTGGTGAAGACATGTACGTCAGACTTGTGAGTGACAAAAAGGGTATAACACAAACCACAAAAAGGAACTGACTTTCTTCTTATTGGTCAAAGATTGAACTGAAAAGATCACGGCTTCACAGGGTTGGTCGCTTAGGGTTTGTGTGTGTGTAAGAGAGGGTCTCTTGTAGTGGGGTTTTCTCTGTTTATATACATACATATATAAAATCACACCTGGCTATTTTCGTACCCCCAACAACAGCGTCTGCACCAAAGGTACAGAAACAAATACGATTTTCTGAGTTTTGACCTACGTATAATACACTTCATTATTATTGCGTCCTGAGTTATAAAAATAATATTACTTGCTTCAACGAAGGAGTGGGTATGCTCTGCACTGTTAATTGAATTCCATCTGAAGTTTATTCTTCCTTCTTAATGGTTTTTTAACTTAAAATACCCTAAATTTTGCTTATAGGAATTAGTTGCGAAATAAGTAGAAATGGAAGCTAGATTCACATTTAGGGTGAAGTAGTATTCAAACACTCTGATATTATTTTTTTATACTTTTAATATTCTAATCTTATTTTATATCCAGCACTATAAACACCCAAATGATCATGTTTACAATGTAATGCAAAAAAGTTTCTAAAAGTTCACCTGTATCGAGACACACTTGACAAAAAAACAAACTAGATGAAGGACTACGTGGTCTGCTTACAATACAGTGGAATGTGACATCAAATCAATTGTTTTCTTGGCCTGAAAATGATGGTGGCCTATTTTTTTTATAGTGTTACTAAATCAAAATAAAATTTCTCTCGTATACATATTCTAGAGATTCTTAATCAAGTTAAAAAAAAGTAACTTCCATCATTAATTCAAACATGAATAATGTAATCTAGTTAGCGTTAACGAGGGAGGAACAAAGGAAATGAGAGTGATATGTGATATACAACCTAATGTATTGAATATAAGAGCTAACTCACTTTTTTTTGTAAAGATTAAGGAAGATAAATATATTATTTAATGGTATTTATTTAATTATGTTGTGATTATATTATATATTAATCTATAAGTCAAGTAAATTAAATTAGTAAAAAATGATAAATATAAATATTTTTAAATCAATGTATTTTGAATTTCTATAAAAGAAATCAATAGATTCTTATTAAAATGGTAACACATGATGTATGTAAGAAATGGAGAAGTTGGCCTGCTAGGAGATGTTAGTAGAGAGATCAAATGATCAATCAAATAAAAAGAGATGGTGGATGCATGGAAGAGTGAGTAAATGAGTTCTGGCTCTCCATTTCCTCCAACTGCTTTCCAATGCACACCATTCAATATTCTGTCAGTTTCATGTTTGTATATATGTATGAGGAATATTATAGTTGATTAGTTATACTCTTTTTTTTTCCGTCTTTTGGATGGGGAAGAGACAAAAATATCTCTAAATCTGTAATTTGAATTCATGATCTCCAACTATAGACTTCGGAGAGATTAGTTCATGGTCAAATTTTGTAGCATAATAATTACATAAATCACTTAGTTGTCATTATACTTATTGTCAACCCTTCCAATCCTATATTTATGTTACAACTAATCAACTCACATCAACAAAAATGTTAATTAAAATTAGTTAAAAACAATAAAAGTGTAAGAAATATAATTTAAATATGCCATTATTAATGAAGGGATTAATTGAAAACCATGTTTATGCCACAGTCACAACTCAAATAAAAAATAAAACAGGGTCATATGTATCTAAATTGTATCAAACTAAAAAAAGGCATGACCTCTAAAGAAATTATATAAGTTAAGGTATACCATTGATGGTTTAAGTTTATATTTCAAGTCTCCTCAAAAACAAAAGTACCTAATTAATAACAAAATTGCAGCCCAAAATATTTTTTTCGAATAAAATTGAAATTCATTAACTCAAAGGAGCACCACAATAGCAAATATAATTTACCCTCTAGCTAGTAGCAGTTACTTCTTCTTGAGATGTGGCAGATGGTTATTGATCAAGAATACAAAAATTGTGCATGTTTGTGAAGAACTTCTTCTCAACGGTGCACGCAAGTCAAGACAAACCCATCTTGAAATCCGTAAAAATCATCTTGGAATTCGTAAATTCTTCTTGGATTCTGTAAATTCTTCTTAGAATCCGTAAACTCTTTTCTCCCAATGGATTCCCAAACACACCCATTGTCTTCTGGGAAACGAGACATCTTAACAGATCGATCCGCCATGATATTGTCTTCTCAGGGAATTAGATCTGTCATAATCTTCTAGTCCCCACACAAGAGTAATCGAGCATCCTCTATAATCTCCCAAAAGATCAATGTGCTGTAAGTCATAACCTCTATGCAAAGCTAGGTTCAGACCATGTATGATCCCTATAAGTTCTACAGTAGCTGAATGAACTCTCATGAGTTTTACACATGAAGCCCGCTGGCCATGAGTCTTTCATTCCCCAAATGACCCTTCCACGATCACTTTGTCCATTATTTATAACTGATCCATCTGCTTGAAGTCGAAAAAGCCATCTGAGGATTCCACCCTTGGCAAGAAGATTTTGGCCCCAACAAGCTCGGATCAGACAGGAAAAGCCATTAGTACTTTCCACGAGGCTACCTTCCTCAAATGGCTTGTTACACCTGGCAGTCCAAGTGTCCCAACAAATATATATTAGAAGAGAATCGACCACTCACTACAAAGAAATGTTACATTCGCAGCGGTTAATTTGTAGCGGTTACAAAAAGCATTACTAAAATATGAGATTAGTAGATATATGGGTGAAAACACTATAAAGTTGCAACGATAATGAGAAACTAAATTTAATAACGGTTCATAATGGCTACCAATTTGGAGCTAAATTCACAAAATTTGGCAAGAACAACGCACCAATATAGCGACGGCTTTTTTGCAACGGTTTACTGTTAGTAAACCGCTGCAGAAGTGAAAAGTTAAAGGGTTTGTAAACTAAGTTAAAGGGTTTGTATTGAACAGAATGACAATTAGAGAAGTGGTTTCACATGAGCAAGTTGAATATACCCTTTGGTTATATATTAATATAATGTTCAATTTGTAGTTCAAATTCAATTTCTTTATTGAAACGGATCTTATATTATAAATCAAAGAAAATGGAAAATGGCTTGGGATGTATTTCCATAACACTCTTACAATACAAGATATAACACACATGGCCTTTTAGATCACAGAAGGCAGAAGAAATATGTTTATGTGAAATTAAGAGGTTTGTTATGAACACACTACGCTATCGTAATATGATTTATCAATAAGCTCCACTACAGATCCACTTCCATTATACAGAGCAATCATAAGGTTAACTAATTACCTTCCTTATGGTCCCTAGACTCTGCTAATTAGTCATAAGGTTCTGTTTGGCCACTTACCTCCATACTATATTTCTTGTAGTCCATCGTGTATAAGTCATTTTAAATAATTAATCAGAATCAAGTAATGACAACCAACTCATTAAATATATCTTAAATTAAAATTCTTTTGGCTTTTCCCACATTAAATAAGGTTTTGAATGAGAGAGAAAAATATACAACCACGGTAAGCATTATAAATTGGTAGACAAAATTATAAATTGGCGTTATTAATTGTTCTTTTTAAGTAACTAATACTATTATGAATTAAAGAATTCTTCTAAAAAGTGACTCGTATCATGTTGTGTGCAAGAGGAAGTATTCCTTTTTTCCTTTTAAAGTACATGCATCCTCTTATTGGATGTAATCTTATTCGAAGTACCGTTTAATACTAAATGTAGATACTTCTCTAATAATGAATCAAAATTGGCTAACCAAGTTATGAGAGGCTAATCACTTGCGCTAAACGCAACCCCCACATGTGACTTACCTTGTTCAAACATTCTTAAATCACCAATAGGGGTTGGGTCTAGTAAAAAAGGGTAAGTTTAAATACTTACATACTCCTAGAATATCACATCATCTGTAGCCTCTTCAAAACAATATTTTTAATTATCTTTTTATGAATCTCATAATCCATAATTTTTTATTGATTAGTTATCTCTCTCCACAACCCATTATAATATATATCTATGGGTCTTGCAAAAAAAGGATAATTTGAATATTTTTATTGAAAAGAGTATGGATGATATGGCATTATGAAAGTGTGTAAATATTTCTCATCAAAGAAATATTCATATTTAATGTAAAATAATGCGTCCAAAAGAATTGCATTAGTAGGACAATATCTTCATTTAGTGAAAACCAAAGTTCTTAAATGATCAGGCCCATTATCATGAGGATAGCCCACAAACGCAAAAAAGAAAAGGTGTCACCGATGGGTCCCCAACTGACCCGCAATCACTGGGCCATTGAAGCAGTCCGTTATGCCACTTATTCGAAAAGGTGTTGACTAGCAGAGACAAATGAGGTATTTGGGAAAGCTTCTCAACACCCTAAAAGTACGTTCAACAGTGTTTTTCTACAGAATAAGATAATGTCCTTTATACATTTACCTTATAAATGGTAAAATTACTTCTACACCGCTTTACCAAACGGACTCAAAAACGTTTATACTTTAATCTCGAGAGGGATCAGCCTTAAGCCCATAATAATGGCAAAAAAAAAACTTAAGCCCATAACAGCTGCATGCTGGTAACACCTTGGTGACCATGAAAACAAAATATTCACATTATTTATCCACTTTTATAGTCTTACACACACCATGTCCATTTAGAAACATGATAGAGAAGTACTTTTACGCAAGCCGATGTAAATATATGGAGAAGATTATCTCGTTTTACAGAAAAACACTGTTAAACATACTTTTAGGGAATAAATAAACTTTTTGAAATAAGCACAGTTATCGTTATGACCGGAGCACCTTTGAGAAATGAATGAACAACATTAAGCATGGTACATTTTTTTCACCTAATCTAAGTGAACATTTCTTTTTCGCTAGGCACGTGCATATTCATGTTAGAAGTAATTCTATTCGAAATAACATCGGGTATTGAATGTGAACTCTTTGAACATTGATATGCTATATTGTGAGGAATTAAGTTCTTATACTAGACTCGACTATGCTTAGTTAAATAAATAAAGTTAACATTTAATGACCCTTTTTGTTTTCGATGGTTTGAGTGATTGGCCAACGTTACGATGGCTTGTAGTTGTTGAAGTTTCAGGAAGTTGTTAGCCGTTTGAAAAAAAGTCTTTGGGGAAACGGATGTCCATAACTTTTGAGTCTTTTGAAAACTGATGAATGATGGATGCTCCTCTTCTTCCTTTTTCATTTCACCGTTTAGGTTTTTTCACTTTGCAATTTTGAACGGCTATATTCCCTCCCCATGGCCCCCCTCTATTCCCTCATTTCATCATATCATGTTTACTTTAGTGAGATTTTAATCACTACCTCCAACATAAAATCACCCAGAGATTTAAAAAGTTAAATTAATTATAATATATATTTTAAAATATTTATGTGTATAGTTGGTGTAAACATTTCTAACATGGAGTGATAACAAGATTGGATGAAGAAATTATAGGTATTATAATAATCTCATTTAGGGTATAACGTTAATATATCTTCATTTAAGGGTGATTGACCAACCCCATTTTGGAGACTCTTAAGATGGGACATCCAAGTTATTGTGTCTCTCTATAATGATGATTACGCAACACTACACTCAAACAATTATATTATGTCCCTTGATATAAACTTTGGGTCATTAGCTAAGTGATTAACACTAATCACCTTAATTAGCCCATCATTTTAACAATTGGATTATATATTATATTATAATTAAGATATATTGGTTTAAAAAATAGTTGATATATCAATTAATTAGTTTCTTTAATCTTCCCACCGACTCCTATGTTAAGGTCGAAAGTAATATATTTTTAATGCCATGGAGTACAGTGGTCCTATCTGTCATGTACTTTTCTTAAATTTAGAGACTAAGGACTCGTTTAGAAGTCCATTTGAAGATAGTTTTTACGGATTTCGAGGAAAATTTAAGTTTTGAAGAATAGCTTTTACGGATTTCGAAGTAAAACATAAGTTTTGAAAAGTAATTGTATTTAGGAAGTTATTAGCGCTTTTACGAGGTCAATGCAAAAAATATGTAGGAAATATGAAAGAGTACGAAAGAAAAATTAGGAAAGAGAAAATTTATTAGGATAGATGTGTGATTTGACAAGAAAGTATATTTTTTAAAACTTAGATTTCAAACCGAGATTTTGTATCCAAAATAGCTTTTCTGAAAAATATGAGTACTTAGACAAAATTTAGGTTTTGAGGTAAAACCTAAATTTTAGGAAGAGAAACCAAACAAGCTCTAAATACAGGTGTGATCGGGCAATGTTATGTTTTGTTCAAGAGTAGTTGTTTTGTATGGAGTAAGGAGAATAAGCATTTAATTAATGAAGATGAAGGGTTTTAGTGATTGACAAATAATTAATTAGGTGATTAAACTTAAGATTAAGAGTAATGAATAATTAAATATGGGGGAGGCTTACAGGTGAGAATGCGGGCTGGCCCGCACATGTTGGTGGGTTGAGCGGGCCACCCCGCCACCCCAATGGGTTGCAAAGTTGCAATCCGTAGCCCAGTAACCCACCAACTTTTTTACCCAATTTTTTTCTATAAGATTGTATATTTATGTTATTCTCCTTCCAATTCTATCAATACAGTTTTAATAATTTTCTAAAAATAGAATTTAATATTAATTTTTTCTTTATAAAAAATATTGTGATGAAAAATGTAAAAAAAATATATATTTAAAAAAACTAAAAAGAGGCGGGTTGGGCTAGTTGGCCCGCCAACCCGCCACAGCCCATGAGTTGGTAGTGCAGGCTGGGAGAGCCCTAGCGAGCTAGCTAGAAGTCAACCCAAACCCGCACCATTTAGGCAGGTTGGCGGGTTGGGCCGCAGGCCAGCCCGCTATTCCCACCCAGGGAGGCTCCTTTCATATTGAAATGGTTAGAGGACAAGCATTCCAATACAAGGACTTAGGTTCCAATTAGGGCTACCCTAGCCATCAACATAGGCATAGAAATTTGCCAAGATCTAAAGCCTCGTCATGTGCAAATATATACTCAATCTCATTGAAGGCTCTCAACATCTTAGTGAGAGATAGTGGGTTTGACCACCCAATGCATACTGAGATTGAAGCAACAGGATTTGATTTATGGAGATTGGACTGTAGAGCTTTCGATATAAATAGGGGAGTTCTAGAATGTGCTAACACCTTAGCAAAGGAGCGTGATTACATAAAGTTTCATATTTGGCTTTTACCAGAAGTTATTCCTAGTTGTAGGGATGGTTTTGTAAGAGATCGAACTCTTGTTGAGGCAAAGAGCCCTATGATAACATCGAAAAAAGGATTATTATTATTAAAGTGATAAATTCCTTTAACCCATTAAATTTAAATGGTTTATATGTGATTTTTCTTATTTTTTAATTTCATGAAAAATCTCATTTTAATGAGTATAAAATCTAATATAAAATTAATATTTTAACTATCATATTTTTGAATAATAACTTTTATCAAAAAATTATTAGTTTTTAAAAAAATCAAAATTTGACCGTTTTAGATCAAATCTCAAAGACCCGGATCAAATCTAAAAAATTATTAGTTTTAATAAAATGTTTGTCTTATAGCTTTTCATCATTTTGATTTTAACCATATAATTTCAAATCATGGTTTTTTATACCTTTAAGGATGAAATGATTCAGGTTTTTATTATACCATAAGGATTAATGTTTTAGATGGAAAACAATGTGACATATCAAAACGCATGCTTTATTAAAGCTACAGGGACACAAATCAAAATATGTTAAGCTACAAGGATTGAATATTAGGCCTGTTTCAGAATGCGGTAGAGAAGTAGTTTTACGTAAGTCGAGGTGAATATGTGAATGAGATTATCTCATTTTGAGGATAAATGTTGTCGAACGGACTTTTAGACCCCCGATAAATGTTGTTGACGGGCCATTGTATTAATCCAAATTTAAACCTTTGAAACTATGAGATTTAACATCTGATAAAAATAATTCTTAATATTTCCATTACAATATTAAATCTACATAAATTAAAGCAATTTAAATTTGTTTAGTTTTTAACAATTTAATATTTACTAATAACTTTATAAAATATTAAATCTAGCTTGTACCAATATCAATTTAACAGTTGAGATAAAAGTGGACACAATCCACAAAATGAGATAATCTCTTTCACACATTCACCTCAACTTACGTAGAACTACTTCTCTACCGCATTCCCAAACGGGCCTAATATTCAATCCTTGTAGCTTAACATATTTTGATTTGTGTCCCTGTAGCTTTAATTTCTATTGGAATATCCAATAGAAATTAGGACTGACAATACACAAGCAAAAGCTTGGTTGAATAAAAAATTAAAACCAGTACAGCAGCAACTTATGTTAATTAGATGGCAAAATTTTCTGTCAAATTTTGAAATCTCAATTATTCATATAAAGGGTACCGACAATGTTCTTGCAAATCTAATACCTATCTCCATTCATCTCATGCCTCCTAATATATTGTAGTATATTTAAATACTATAATTCTTTTTAAAAATGGAAAACAGTTGTTCCAAAAAAAAAAATAGTTGTAAGATTATTACTTGACCCACAAGGCTACGCCTAGCCAAGGAAAATTATAAACCCCATATTGAAAGGATGTGCAAGGCGGCTGTGGAGGGAACAAGAGAGTTTGGATCGAGGAAGGGGCTTGCTTGGGAATTACATTTAAATGAAGGATATTTTAGCCATTTGACTCAATCTCCCCCACACTTATTTGAGGACGAACTTCTTTCCCTTTTGTTTCTAACCTGACCCTTTTTTTCCTGACCAAAACATCAGGAGATGGTGTTTCTTTTTCCTCTTCCTTTGATCCTATATTTGTTATGATATTATAGAAACATGTTTAAATAAATTTAAATAAAATTTTCTTTACATATTTATCTGTGATAAATTATGCTGAAAAAAATAATCTTTACCGCTGGATCCAAACATATTCAAAACATAACATGGTGTTTGTGATTATTCCTTGGTTAATAGATTATTGTTCCCAATGGCCCCACCTCACCTACCCTTTGCGGTGAGTATTATGTTGAAACATGAAAAATCTTAATGTTTGTTTGAAAATTCATTTTCCCCAACGGGTAGGTAAGTTAAGATAAAAAATATCTCGAAATACATAAAAAGTATTTTAAATTTGTGAAAAGCATCTTGAAACCCGTAAAAACATCTCAAAATTCATAAAATATCTCAAAATCTGTAAACTCTTTTCTCCCAATAAAATATCCAGACACACATCTTTAACTAATGCCCTCTCATTTCTTCTTCCAATCATATTTTCTTTTGCCTATCCTCTTCATAAATTAACAAAGATATTCTTAAAAAATTACATTTAATAGATGTTTATTATTTTAAAATAATTTTTACCAACAATTCATTTTACACAGTTTGATTTTTTTAAAAATTTAAAAAATTATATACATATTACTTATAATTATTTATAATTTTTTAAACTAATTATCTTGATATATAATACAATAAGACATATAATTTAAATTAATGTATTTAATTTTTGTAATTTTTTAAAAAATAAACTTACCCTTGTATTAAATACTAATATTTCAGTCACAGTTGGCTTTGCTGAACGAGACCTTTCTGCGTCTATAAAACCCACCCTTCACTCTCCTGCAAAAAGAGGCTCGTTCACCAACACATTTCACAGGCGCATTCCACCCATTAGTCTCAATGCTCACTCTACTCTCTCTCTTCATCACCTCCCTTCTCATCTCCTCTTTCCCAGGCACTCTCCCTCTCTCTCAAACGTTGAAACGCATGCGTATCCACAGTATTCTTTTCATTAATATGTATTACAATGGCAATGTGACTTAAATCTCTGTAATTTTTTTTTTGTTTTTTTACCAGTTCTGCAGGTTTCGGAGGCATCAGTTATACTGTACAACAAGTGCTCACACCCTGTTTGGCCCGGGATCCAACCCAGCGCCGGCAAGCCCCTTTTGGCTCGTGGAGGCTTCAAGCTCCCTCCAAACAAGGCTTACTCTCTTACCCTTCCTCCTCTCTGGTCCGGCCGCTTCTGGGGCCGTCACGGATGCGCCTTCGACGCCTCCGGCCGCGGTCGCTGCGCCACTGGGGACTGTGGCAGGTCCCTCTTTTGCAACGGCATCGGTGGCACCCCTCCGGCAACCCTCGCTGAGTTCACTTTCGGCAACGACCAAGACTTCTACGACGTCAGCCTCGTCGACGGCTACAACCTCCCCATCGCTATCACCCCATTCAAGGGATCTGGGAAATGCAGCTACGCCGGTTGCGTCAGTGACCTTAATCTGATGTGTCCGGCGGGTCTTCAGGTCAGGTCTCACGACAAGAGAGTCGTGGCCTGCAAAAGCGCCTGCTCCGCCTTCAACTCGCCTAGATACTGCTGTACCGGAAGCTATGGAACCCCTCAGGCCTGCAAGCCGACGGCGTATTCCCGGATCTTCAAGACGGCGTGTCCTAAGGCTTACTCATACGCCTACGATGACCCCACCAGCATCGCCACCTGCACTAAGGCTAACTATCTAGTCACCTTCTGCCCTCGTCGCCGCCGTTGATCTGTGCTCTGAATCTCTCTGGTTATGGCCCCGTGACTTGTAATACACTAATACCAGAGCTGGATTTGTTTAGTTTTAATGGTGGGTAGTGAAATGAGTTTGGTTTAGTGTACTGTGATAAGTAACTGATATTGATCGCTATGTTCTTGGTGGTTTTTGATTGCTTCATTATGGTCTACTTGATGGATCTGGTTGTGTAGTGACGAATATTATTAATTCCTTGATTAATGCGAAAGTGAGTCCAGGTGATGGTGGACTCATTTGGCAAAACATCATTAATAATTTTTTCAAACACACCATAATGATTCCAAATTGGTTGAGATTGATGGGACATATCTTTAAAAATTTGAAATTAATGGACAGGGGGTTTACACTTGCGAGAGAGAATCTGTGTGAATCCGTGAGGCCCATGTGATGGGTATTAGTATTTTATAGGTTTATCACATATTCTGGCTCTAAAAGATGCAGAATGGTCTGATATTTTTTTTTTCCACGGAAACGCCAATTTTGGTGTTTTGTTTGAACTCGGTTGTGTTTTATAGTATCTTTTGTTTGAGTGGCGTTGTGAGTTTTGTTTTTGATATTTCATTGTTTGAAACGAACAAACATCACACATCGGGAGTGCAGACAGCATTTTCATTGGAACTCGTTTTGAGCCTCGTATGTCGTATCAACATATCTTCTTGAACGCTAGGCTCCGTTTGTTTTGTTCGTTTGCACAACGGGTGTGTTTATCGAGATATTTTTCCTCTCACATAAACTGCCTCGGAATCTGTGTCTATTTTCCCAACGGGCTATCCAAACGGAGGTGCTTGTTTGAGAATACCGTTTTCCAAACGGTACACGTAAGTTGAGATAAAATCATTTTAAAATCTGTAAAAACCATCTTAAAATTCATTAAAATCATCTCAAAATCCATAAAATCATCTTAAAATCCGTAAAATACCTTAAAATCTGTAAACTCATTTCTCCCACTGACTTCTTAAACCCACACAAAGGAGGTAGAAGAAGTGGCATTGGAAAAGAAAAAAACAAGAACAGGAACATTTCATTGGAATATTAGTCAAAAAAAAGTGTTTTTTAAAAGTGATTAAATTATCTAAAAAAAAAGTTGTTCTGCAAAAGGTAATTCAAACACATGGAAGAGAGGCTATTGCGGGGAGGGATTCTGATAAAGACGACCAAAGAAGCATGATGTGTGGTGGCCACTTGCCAGCCCCTGTCCCTCACCCCTTCGCAGCACAGTTGATTGATGCGTCCTTTTGTGTGCATGCCTTGATTTTTTCACCTTCAAAACAGTTTCCCCACAGCATTTTTTTTAGATCAAACAAAAAAGATATTAAGTAAAAAGTAGAGTTCTTACATAGAAATTAAATTACGGGTAAGCGATAGTACAAAACCTGTAACCGTGAAACCTTTATCGGGGCAGGCAGGCTAAAAATCCGTCCATATCAATAATAAACAGGCGGGTTACAGACTGCCTGTACCTGTTTGTATATATTTTTTTAAAAAACTTCCACAAACATGATTCTCGTCATCATCCACTTTGCCCCCACACCAACATAACATTATAACAATTTTTATTTTTTAACCTCCTCATCTCGTCATTTGTGCCCCAACTGCTCATTTACCTTAGATTTGCCGCCACCGAGGTCCGAGCTCTGTCTCTGATCTTCATTTTCTTGTCTGTTGTCGAGCGGAACCTAGTAGCACAACTTCCATTTTCAACCTCAGTCCTCAATTACCCTAACTTGACTTTTGCTGGAGCTCGTTGAGAGTCAACAAGCACGAGCACGACGGTCAACTTTTGCTTGAGCTTAGCTCTGCCACTGCTGGACTCTTGACATCTGTTCGAGCTCGACTGCTGCTATCTTTGACTTCATATTCGACTTCTGCTCGAGCTAAGCTGTTCTATTTTCGAGTCTTTCAAGCTCAACTCTGTTCTGTCATCTACTTGCTGCATTAATCTTCATCTTCGACTTCTGCTCTGCTCTGCTTTGTGTCATATATTGCTGTTGGATTCGCATTTCGTCTTTGTAGGTTTGTTTTGCTTCTGCTGACAGCTGAAGTGACTTGCTTTTCCCTTTTAGGCTATGTTTGGTTTGATAGAGGGGAAAGAGAGGGGATGGATATGAGAGAAAGGTAAGGGATGTAAGGGTATAAGGTTACCTTATTTGGTTTAGTTAGAGGGGGAAGGAAGTTGAATGATTTTTAATGATCTTTTGTTTGGTTCAGGAGGGGAAGGGGGGAAGTTAATGACCAATTTACCATTTTACCCTTATATGTTGATTTATATTTATTTACTTATACAATTTATTTAAATTAGTTTTTACTCATAAAAATTAATCCATCCTTCTATTTAATTAATTAAAACAATTATTAAGGTATTTCACTCATATAATTTACTTAAATAATTAAAAATAATTTAAATAATTTATTTCCTTCATTCTCTTCCCACATCGCTGCTTCTAAGTATTCTAAATAAAGTAAAAACTTATTCTCAGGAAATACTGAAAAAATGAAGACTAGAAAAACTTGTTTTATATCTACATCGCTCCTTCTATTCACGCACAGTGAAGTAGATATAAAGACTGAAAAAATGAAGTGTGAGAAGTTGGACAAAGAGTATTGATGGTATATTAGTCATGATATTTTACATCCATCCAAAAAACACCATTTTATTTTGCTTTGGATTTTTTTTTTTGGGAAAATCATATCAGTATAAATTAAAGCACCCTTAATCTCTTTGATGACTTCCTCTCGTGTCCAAATTTTTTCTTGATGAATTGCTAGATTTCTCTTCTTCCAAATAGTATTAGTTAAAATAATCCCATGAATCAAGTGAGATTGCCCATCCCTTTGCAGTTGCAAGAGTGTAACCCGTTAGCCATGTAGAAATATTCAATTGATCACCATCCGTAATTCTGATGGATAAGAAACCAAACCTTGAAGTCAGAACCAACAGGCCGACGTCTTGCCAAGGACGGTTTGAGCAAACTCTGCGATGTTAGACTGCTGCCCCATCCATTTGCAGTCCTTGCTAGATACAGAGGGTATGGGATTAATTTCCCCTTACAATATTTTACTATTTTCAAATGAAGGCTTTGCCTTCTTTTGTGTGTATATATAAAGTAGAGTAAACAAACACCCTACTAAACACCCTTTTGTGAATCACCCAAACTCTCTTAAACCCTCCACTATGAAAAGAAAAATATAGTTTTGTGGTTGAAAACTATGGTTTTTTAGAAATTATTTTCTAATATTTATTCTCTAATTCACTTTTACCATTTTAGGGTTCGTTTGAGAAAGTGGTGGAGAAGTGTTTTACGCAAACATAAGTAATTATATAAGAGGAGTTTTGACTCGATTTGTATACAACGTGGTAAAAACATAGGTAAAAGCTTTTCCAGAGAGGCTCTAAGCTATTTTTTATGGACACTGTTTAATTTAATTTAAACGGGGGCTCCAGGGAAAGAAGTGTGCGACTGTTTGTATTGGTATGTGCTTGCCAGCCCAACTTACGTGGGTTTAGAGCTTAAACAGTCTCAAAAAGTTGTGTGGACTATCAAAAAATTCTTTGCCTGGAGAACCTAACTTCAAAGAAAGAACCTAATGCTAAACGCATTCCCGCATGATTCCTTTGTAGTTGTAGATGCTAGATAGTACTATTAAACGTCATGGATTGTTGGGGCCTGGGAATATGGAAAATCTCAACAGCTTTGCTAGAATTAAATAATCTAACCTAACATTTATTTCTTTGATTGCAGGTTCTTTTACGAAGAAGAACAAGTGGAAAGCAACAATCTCAATGATAGAAGCTCATGCAAAGTTCACTTGCTCTCGCTTCTATCTCATCACCCAGAAATCCTTGTCAGTTTCGGTCTCTCTAGTATTCAGATTCGCAAGCACCTCTTCACTTGTCCAACCCCGGAAGCCTGATGCTCCATTTGAAAATGAAGACCCAGAAGAAACCATCTCCAATAGGACTTACTGGACGAAGAAGATCCACAGACTCTGCACTAGGAACCGTAACGTCGACGACGCGCTTCACCTTCTCCACCGTCTCACCCTCCGTGGGTATCGACCCGACTCCCTCAATCTCAGCAG
>JANTPZ010143004.1:6634-22168 GCA_025593235.1 Vachellia pachyceras
TTGATTCTAGGGTGTCCATTCTCCTATTATGAGCACTTGAATATCCAACTTCATGAACAGCCCTAGTGTCACTCACACTATATTGTTGATGGTTCAAAACCATCTTTTTTATAAGCTTCCAAGCTTCTTCGGCGGTTAAATCAATTAATGAACCTCCAGCAGCTGCGTCCAACATCCCTTTTTCTTTGCTCTTCAACCTATCATAGAAATATTGAACCAACTGCTCATTCGGTATTTGATGGTGAGGGCATCTCAAAAGAAGGTCTTGAAATCTATTCCAATAATCGTATAACGATTCATCATACTCTTGTCTTGCTGAATAAATTTCCTTCCTCATTGATGAAGTTCTTGATGCTGGAAAATACTTCTCCAAAAAAGCTTTTCTCAGATTAACCCAACTTTAATAAGCATTAGCTACATGCCTCGGAAGACTCATGAACCATTCTCTTGCCTTCCCTTCCAATGATAGGTGAAACACCTTCCATAGCACTTGGTCAAGTGAGGCTCCACCTGGTTTTATACTCTGGCAAATCATTGACAATGACTGCAAATGGATGTATAGATCATCTCTTGGTAAGCCATGAAATTTTGGAAGAGAATTAATTAGTAAGCCTTTAATCTCAAAATTCACTTCATAATTTGGGCAAGCAGCAGTAAATGGATCATAATTAACATCAGAGGTTGTGGCTTCTCTTATGGTTCTTCTCCTATTATTTCCATTCTTTCCTCTGCACCATTTCTTCTATTACCATTCCCTTGTTGATTTTCATTTACATTCCTATTTTGAGGGTTTGGTACATTTTCAGCTATGATTTCTCCTGAAGTTTCTCCTAATTTGTCTATTTGCTCTAAACCAGACTCTCCTACTTCTAAACTAAGTCTCTAACTACTTTGCCTTTATGTTTTCTTTTGTTTGCCCTACGTCTCTCCCTCAATGTTCTCTCAATTTCAGGATCAAAGGGTTCAAGCTGAATCTTTTTGGGCATACAAGAGAAAAATTCAAGGCAAGAACAAAATGAACACAACTCAAAACAAACCACTCAAAAATGAATGAGAAAGATATGTATGAGTGTATGCAGGTGTATGTATGGTTATGATGTATGTATGCGTTGAAATTTAGATGAATGAAGTGAATGAAGTGTGACAATGATATGTTCACCGTAGCTAAATATGAATTACGTCACGGCGAAAGGTACCCGAGAGGGTATCTCTCGTTCAAAATTGCAAGTTTCGTCGCGGCTAAAGTCAATTTTGGTCGCGGCGAAGAGTACCCGAGAGGAATCTCTTTATGGAAGCTCACGTTTGTCGCGGCTAAACTTGAAGTTGGTCGCAGCGAAATGGCAAATTTTATGCAGAATGCAGTAGAAACAGGTGTATTCTACTATGCAATGGTAAGATATAAACAAGTTATTTCTATACTATGAACAAAGATGCAAAACTATCAAACAAAAACACAATCCAACAACTAATGGCACTTAGCATCCCCGGCAACGGCGCCAAATTCTTGATCCGACTAAGCCACAAAATGTAAACTTAGATCGTTGGTTAGCCTTGAAAATGGATCGAGAATATTAATTTTGATTTCCAAGGATTGTATAGTGACAACCCTAGGGTCGTTCTCACCGGACGCTAGTCGCGTACCAATAGTCCTTAGCTTGTGATTATGTTCATGATGCAAATGCAAATGGTTTCTTAATTCAAGATTAACTATGTACCTAATGCAACTACAAAATTGAAAACTTGTTTTTGGTACTTTCAGGCGGCAAAGAAAATTTAGGCAGATTTGGATTGAGAAGGGAGTGTTATGGTGGGTTCCTCTTGAAAATGAATTAGACCATCATATTCGCAAAACATTAGGTAGAGTATCGACTTTCACACTAAGTTTTCGAAATCACAAATCCTAACAATTCGTATGGGTCCGGAGCATCATACGATGATCTCCTTCTAGATCCCCACACGACTTGTTAGGTCACGAATAACATGCAATAAACTCCATTCCATGAAATCCTTGAAGAGCTCTTAGTGTGTGTACGGAAATAGCAAAGTGACAAAATCAACTCCATGCATGTTGACCCTAAAACCAAGCACAACTAGGATGATAGAAGAGAACAACAAGACTTCATTGAATAAGCAAAATGAACTCCATTTCACTTTGTCAATCACAAAACAACTCAATACACAATAATCCAAGTTTGGCTCAACCGAGACCAAGTATTTACATACAAATCACAAAGTCCAAATCGGATTCTAAGTAATCTATAATCCAAATACAGATTGAAAGTAAATACTCCACTTTTGGCACTTCGAACTCCAGCTTACTCCATCTTCAAGGGGATGGAGATGCTTAGCTCCTCATGGATGATGGAAACAGGCTCTGAATGGATGAGTGAAGCATAATGAATGGATGAATGTTGAAGGTGATGGATGAAGGTATGGTTTGGAGAGTGTGTAGATGAGAGAAAAATGAGTGTGTGTGTGTGTGTTTCTGCCTTCCTTCCTCAGCCTCCTTCTCCTCTTGGTCGAAAATAACCTAATTTAGCATTAGAAACTGTCATGAGTCGAATCTCTAAGGCTGGGTCGGGTTAATTTCCATATGGAGTAAAAATCTGGTGCTGATACGCGATATTCGTCGCGGCGAACTTGTGGTTTCGTCACGGTGAACCTCTAACGAGAGTTCTTTGTCTGCTTGATTGAACTTTGGCCGCAGCGAACTGTGATTACGCCGTGGCGAAATTATCCAGAGCTGCTTCCCTTGGCCTTTTGTAAGGAGTTCCTGAAACGAAGTAGCAAATATGGGCAGCATCATTTGCTCATGATGCAATTTAGGCACATTAAATCGTTATTCATTGCATAGGTGCCCAAAATCACATTAATCCAAATAAATAACTTCTAGTATACATTTAAGCACAAAAAGGTCATGTAAGGGCTAAAATTGACTCTAAGACTCTAAAAATTCAAGTAGAAAACTAATACAAATAAAGCTCAATCAATTATTTTTCTTAACCCCAATCTCATTTTGGAAATTCCCTAAATTAAGTTTCTTCCAAAAATCCTAATTCGGCGATTTTTAGTTCTTGTATTGCCGTTCCAACAAAGTGTCTCTAACTTTCTTCTAAAAACAATT
The DNA here is from genome assembly GCA_025593235.1 of Vachellia pachyceras. Lineage (NCBI taxonomy): Eukaryota > Viridiplantae > Streptophyta > Magnoliopsida > Fabales > Fabaceae > Vachellia > Vachellia pachyceras. Next base: position 9,759 of record JANTPZ010143004.1, read on the forward strand.
TTATAAATTAAGACATTTCATGAGCTACTTTTATCCACTTTAACATTACATTTTTGAGGCATCTGAACAATTTAAGTAATAATAATATATGTCAAAGAAACATATTAAATGGCCAAAATATTAATTATCGTAAAAATTTACCAATAAGGGTATTTTTGTCATTTAAACCTCAACCGGGCCTTAATTACTAATAAGTGGATTTTCCTCTACCTTTCTGTGTTTGAGGTTATTTTCTGGTATTGTGGTCCAAAATTACCAGAATGCCCTTGGCTTTTTCTGAATTGACCATTTTGCCCTTACATTTTCTACATTTGTAAAATAACAACTCTAGACTTCCTTTCATCTCTTTTCACTCTCTAGACCATTTATTCATCTGTAATCCTTCATTTAGCCTTTACTCTAGTTACATAAAATGTGGATTCTACAAGTTGTGTAGAGCCAGACCCATCAGAAGATCCACCATACTATAGGATCGAAGCTATTCTCTTATACTTATACTAAGACAGTACAAATGAAACTATTTTATGTTAATTTTAATTATTTGTTATCAATGTAAAATGTATTATATATCTAAATTTTTTGTTCCATTTATTTATGATAAGGCAACATAAAGGGAAGGTCGGAGGGCCACTTAGGGATATGTACACCTATAGGCATCATGATGGGACTCCATTGTTGAATGAGACTGAAGAAATTATTGCAAGTTACATGTTTTACTTAATAATTTATTGTAGTTCAAATAATTATTTTAATGAGATTTACTTAATATTGTTTTTTTATTTTAAGAGCATAAGCAACAAATTGATGCTAAGCTTAGGGTGTCCTAAGGGACAGCAATAGACCCCATTGCCTCTCTCAGGGCATCCTTGGAAGGGCGTAATCATCACCCCGAACAACTTCTAAGTTTTGAGTTTAGGGCGACAAGGACCATTGTCTTTGGAGGAAGCAATTATGAAGTTGGGACTTCATCTTTTGTTGCTATGTCGTATACCTAGAAGGCATAGAGATTCTGATATGGATAGAGAGTCACTGCATCTTGAGATTAACGAGGAGGTATAGGCATAGGAGCAGGCAACTCAGGAGCAGGTGCAGATGTGGGAGCAAGTGCAGATGTGGGAGCAGATAGAATCATAGCTATAGTCACATATGTAGGCAAAAATGGATGTATGGAGATAGGTTGCAAATTCCCTGTTATAGATGGCATTTTAGATGGGCTAGCCTATCTCTGCTCCTCTACAACTTCCCCCTATGCCAAGCTTCTTCATGCCTCTACCAGCTCATCTTGACCCCAGGCCCCCTTTTGAGGATCATGATGACCCTAGGCATGACAACTGGATGATTGATTTTTTTTTTCATTTAATATATTTTTATTTGAACACATATTTGTATTTATTTTAACATTTAATATTAATTAGTTAATTTGAATAGAAATTACTAAATTCATTGTTAATTATTTATAAAAATATAAAACTTAATAATATGTGTATTAATTGATATGTGTAATATATAATTGCAATATATTTATTTTCAAATTTATAATCTTATCAAATATTTTAAAATAAAATATAAATCTTTTTACTATTTAGTAGCTGTTTAAAATCGCTACAAATCATAGTGTAGGTTTCAATTTTACTGTAGTTTTAGAATTGCTGCAAGAAATTCAATTTTGATTATGTGTGCCAACAAATTTGAATTTCAAATTTGTAGTGATTCTAGAGCCGTTGCGAAATCCAATGGGCTTTTTTTGTGGTGGTTAAGGTAGCTATTACAAAACCACTACTAATCCTAACAATTATTAGTTTGCAGTGGTTTGGACAGCTATTGAAACATTCGACCGTTGTAAAATTTCAATTTAAGCCTTCTCTTACTAATAAGCTTCCACATTCTCATTTCTTCCTTTGATCACACTTCTTATCTTCAGTGTTATTGTGATCTTTGAAGTATTTCTAATGGATAATTCATGGATCAAGTTCTCTCAATATTTGATCACACTTCTCTCGTACGTCCCATCAATATTTGGCTGGATTGAAAAATTTGTTTGATTTTGCTGATAGATGTGGCAAGATTAACAATAAGATTTATTGTCCTTATCCTAAATGTAATTTCAAAAAGTGGCATGTTAAAGATATTGTTAAGGAGCACATAATAGTTAAATCATTCCCTCAAAATTATAAATACTTAAATCATTCCCTCAAAGTGGCATGTTGCAAGTGGCATGAGACAATATAATCATGCAATCTCACAAATAGGAGTGCAAGAATAACATGTTAACCCTATCAATGACATAGTTTGGGAAGGTTTTTGGTTCACACGATGTGATCCTAGATGAAGTTTAAGGTCCATAACCTCTTTACTTGAGGAGCGAGGAAGCTCCTAGTCTTTTTTAACATATGGCTGAAGTTGACAAAGTCTATATCTTTGGGGTGTAAAGTACCTAAAATTATCTTTTTTAATTAAATTGTACCATATTAAGTTGTTATGTGGTATCTCTGATAAGGAAATGTTGATTATATTAGAATTATTAGTTGACACATTCCCTCAAGCAACGATCCCTACTTCTTTTTATGATGCAAAGAAGATTTTCAACAAAATATGTTTGAATTATAAAAAATCCATGGATGCCAGAAGGGAAGGGGAAGAGGAAAAACAAGAAACCTTCTTACGCAAGAAACAATCCCTTCTTGCACACTTTATTGGGGAGAAGATGTGAAAAAAAGGAATTTGCGTAAGAAAAAAAGAGATTGAACCAATTGGTATTTTTCCCCTATAGAGAATTGTATAAACTTCATTTAGAGACTTGAACCACTTAATTTCGATTTTCCTAGAATTTGTTATGAATTTTCAAAGTTGACCCTAAAATATGGGAATTTTGACCGAATGAATAGTAACTCATGGCAAACTTTGGAATTTCATTTCTTTAGTTCATTTTAAGTTGATAAAGCATTAGACGGGTTCAAAGGTAGTATTTAATGATGACAGCAAGTTAAAAAGTGTGGTGTCACACCATGTGTGACATCCATGTTTTACTATAATATGAAATAAAGGCTAAACCGGTAGTTATGTATTGAGTTAGGGTCCAGGGATGTGTGGTACAGAAAAATAGGAAGGTAATGGACTAAGAAGATCACGGTCAACCTAGCCCTAATATACTGAATTCCATTAGAACTTTGCAGTTAAGCGTGCTTGGTATGAGGAAATGACAAGATGGGTGACCTTTTGGGAAGGATCCAAATGTCAATAAAAATAAAGGCACAAATGGAATTGAAAAAAGGTAAGGGCATTATGGTAATTAAGGGTAAGTGTAAGGGCATTTTGATCATTTGACCATAGTCAAAGGTCAACTTAGTAAAAGTTTGACTAAAATATCAGAAAAATTCATAGAGGCCCAAAATGTAGAAAAAAGTCACCGATTAGTACGTCAAGCACGGTTTTAGTTAAATCGACCTAGATTTCTGTTGAGATAATTTTAAAGGTCATTTAATTTTTGGCAATTTTATTAAATAATTAGCCAAAACTAATTATTTGAATTACCAGGAGGCCTCAAACATCTTATCTCAAAGTAGGGAAAAATAGCTTGGAATTTCTTGTATTTCATAAAATTGTTGCTAGAATACGAGAAAACGATTTCCTTGATCGAAAGGAAATGACTCGGAGAAGCCCTGTATTTGGGTTTTTCTTTAAAATTAATTAAAAATATTCCAAAAAGCCTTTTGAGAAAAGAAAAGGTGTGAGAATTCCATTATTAATTTTGGAAATTTTTTGTGGCCTTGGATCCAGTTAACTATCAATAAGTTCTTCTATCGATGTTGTCATAGCATAAAATAACTTTATGGAAACATCAAGTTTCCAAAAGCAAAAATTTGCCATGATTGTGCATGCCACTTGTAATGTTCATATTTGAAGACCTAAAAAGAGAAATAATTATCTTAAACAAGTGGTAGAATTTATCAAAATAAAGTTACTTTATCAGTCTAAGTTAATAGGATCAATGACACATGTCACCACCTTTACATGAAACATGAAGTTAGATTTTTCTTAATCTTTTGTAGCCCATAAATGTGGATAAAAAGGGCAGAAAAAAGTGAGAAAATGCTGTCTAATTATGGGCCACTAGATCACAACTTATATTCAAGATCAAATCTCAACCTTTGGATCAAGTTGGCAACTCATTAAATCATCTTTTTCCCTTCCATTCCGGCACATTTTCATGCACAAATCAGCAGCCAAGAGTGAGAGGAATGGTGAAAATAAGAGGAAGAAGAAGAGAAGAAAAAGCTCCAAGAAATCCAAGGTAAGATGTGTTTTGATGAAATTCCTTGCATATTCTTGCTCTTTGGACCTTCCTCTTCACTTCTATCGGTTTAGTTTCTTGGATTATGCTTGATTTTGGGCTATTAAAAAGTTATGTTTTTGAGAGAGAAAAGTGAGAAAGAGAGGGATTTAGATCAAACAATTAGTACTAAACAACTATATGCAAGCTAAGGAGTTGATTGGTGTATGTTTTGTGTTAGTTTGATGCTTGTATGAATTTTAGGAAATCAAGAACCCCAGGGGAGGTGCTGTCCAATTTTCCATTTTCAAGGTAAGTGATGTTTTAATGGAAAATTTTAATGGAAAATGTTTTAGGATTGTGTTTATGCATGCTTGTGAAGCTATTCACATTTTCGCCATATTATGGAAATTTTTGGCCAGTCATAGTTCAGGGCGAAGGAGTTGGATTTTTATGATTGCGATGTTTCCAGTGAGTTTAAAATGAAAAATTGTGTACGGTACAAGTGAAAGTTTAATTTTGGAAGCATTAGAATCAAGTTTTACAAAAAGTAAGTGTTTTAAGGCTCTTAAAAGTCAGAAAGAGTTTGAACAAGTTTTAGCATGTTTTGGTAGTTGATTTGGGCTTGTGATTAATGATAACTGCATCATGTAATGTGTAGGAGGATATTTCCAAGAGGAAAGTCTCAAAAGTGCAAAAAAGAAGCCATTAAAGAGTAAGGAAACTTAAGCCAATAAGGTAGCAAATTCTCTAACTTTTACATTTACTGTGACACTTCTTATTTTCCCCTATAAGCTTCATATTAGATCAATAATGAACCACTTTTAGGCCTTAGATAATTCAAATTCGCTAGAGAAGTGAAATTAAAAATTTCAAAAACAGCGTCACCGTTCATTTGGTTAATTTCCAGATTTCTGACCCAACTTTAAAAAATCATAACTAATTCCAGAAAAATAGAAATTGAGTGGTTCTAATTTCTACATGAAGCTTATTAAGTGATTCGAGAAAAATACTCATTGATCCAAATCCTTGCCCATTTGATACAGTTAATTCCGTGAAAATGTGTACTGTTCAAATGGTCATTTTTCTTTTCCAGATTTTTCTTTTATATTTGGAAATTATAACTCTTTATCTACACATCTAAATTAGCAAACTTTGGCTCATTTTAAAGCTTTGGACGTGTAGTATTTAACTGGAAAGTTTCAAGTCATTTGGACCTCATTTACTATTTTTCCTTGCCACTCAAAACTTTGGACAGATTTGAGGGCTTTGGAACCTCTTTACTTGAAAACTTGATTTTTCTGAAATTGTTGTAAACTTCTTTAGTCTTTGTAAATCCCCTCATTGCATGCCTAACTTGTCCAGCATGTTTAACCAAAATTATGCATGCATCCACATATGTTTACTACTTTTCATGAAGAGGTTTATATATACATAATTACAACACTTTCCAAAATGAAATCCCAACCACATCACATAGTTAACAAGCAAGGATTTCACATATGCCATCTTCAATTACCATAAACTTTAGCCTTACCCTTGAGCTTGTATCTAGCATGGTTAGTGGGGAATAATGAGATTTAAAGAAATTCCATTAGCAAAACTAGCTAACAACTTGTGAATATGCATATCATGCTTTCAAAATAGGTCTATGATAATGGTTTATGTCACATATTCAAACTCTAAATTATCATGCATATGACCATAGCAATCAAGGTCAAATATCATACACTTGACATCAAATTCATTCATCACAAAATCATGCAACATTCACAACAAGTTCATAAAAGGTTTTAAAGAGAGTTAGTAATCTTGCTACCTTTTTCCTTTAGCTTCTCTTGAACTTTAAAGCTTTCTAGGTAATCTTTTTCCACTAGCTCTTTGGCTTCTTAACTTCCTAACACATGTAATAATATACTCATGAATTTTCAAACATCACAATGCAAGAAAACTTGCAAAAACGCAATATAACTTATAAGTCTACCATCATTTATAAAATTACTACACGGAAAACTTTCCTAAATTTCAATGGCAAAACAATCACTGTAAATAACAATTTCAAAGGAGATTTTTCCAAATTATAAGAAATGACCATGAAGGATTATTTTCTCAACTATTGTCATTATTTTTGTGGGACCGACACAAAATAGGGTGTTTACAGCGACAAATGTTTTTGTGTGGCAAACATTTCCGACTAGCTAATTTAAAGACTAAAATTTGCCACCAAATTTTTTGTAATGTTGGTTATATTAATCTTTTACTTTTAAATACAGGCATAACAAGCATCACATCTCTTCACCATCTTTGTTACTCTATCATCTTTCGATCAAAAAACAGGTGATATAATATATCATCTCAAAAACATTTAATATTGTAATAATATTAATAAATATAATTTTTAAGGAGAATAATTGAATAATTATTAAAGTTTTAATAATTAAAAACATGTATTTTAAAGTAAAAAAATTTAATAATTATTGTTCACATGGGTAATGGTTTAAACTACAGTCATCCAACTGCAACAAATTACACCTTTCAATCCAAAAATTTGTAGTAGTTTAAGATCGTTATAAATGATAAACACTTCCTCTGAAAATGATCTAAAATATTAGCTTCAAAATTTATAGTCGAGTAAAACCACCACAAGTACCTCCTTGGGAGCACGCCTATCGATATAATCTTTTGAAGCATATAAAAGTGAAACTAAGGCATAGTTTATGAGCTTACCATGCTGCACATGTGGTCAGATAGGACATATCCAGCATATTTCAAAGCTTTACAGCAAATAAGATGCGATGTGGGGGTGTTATTAATTATGCCCAAAAGTTTAAACTTTTAAAAGGAAAAGTGTGCCACTTACTCTTCTTTAAGCCAGCAGGTTTGGCAACCAATAGAGCATTCATGAATGCACCAATGTTTGTATGTAATTGATCATCTCTGAAGCTTACCTGTGGGTATCACAGTAAGTATATAACAGATTACATGTAATGTATAAAGAACCCCTTGCCAAAAAGTTGAAATTTTATTCTCCTAATGAAATGTGAGTAACAAAATAACATAAAGTGAATCTCCGAACGATGGGTAGTCACAATTTAAGTATAATAAACATGTTGACTAGTTGATAAAAACCAGATCTAGAGAGACATTTTAGAAAATGATGACTCAAGTTGCATCAGCTTTAGGGATAGAAAATGGCCAAAGAAATGCATAGAAAAGCTATCTAGAGAGAAGATTTTAGAAATACTTACAATGGAAGGGCAGATTGGACAAAGAAGGTCAAGAGAAGTGGGCTCAGGACTCGAGGATGCGGTGTGGCGAAGGCGATGCTAGCTGTGCCCTAAAGGAGGAGTAGAGGATAGTAGAAGCAACTAAAGTCAGTTACTCTAAAGCTATGCTAATGGTAGCATTACTGCAAGGTCCGTGGAAATTTTCGGGATTGGGTCTAGCATCAGTTGCTCCGGCGCCATAGTTCGACAGCTTGGGAAATATCCCTCACACACCATAGTTGTCTCGCGACCACGCAATGAGCTTCCCAGAATGATACAATGCAGAAAGCCACTGGACTCGACTTAATTGAGCAGGGGAAATGAAATTTAGGCATTGGAGGGAAAAAAAATTTTTTTGGGGAAAAATTTGGGGGGTAAAAGAGATTTTGGAGAGGAAAATAATTCATTCCAATTTCTTCTCTAATTGGACAATTTAAAAAGGAATATACCCTCACTAATCTTTCTGACTATTTAGGGAGGAAGTCTTAGCCCTAACTAAATTCTTCACTAATTATACAATTTAGAGAGGATTGTGTATGTTCTCCCTAATTTTTCTCACTATTTTGAGAGGAAAAATTAATGCTCATTAATTGATTGACGATTATATAAGTCATCGCTAATTTCCTTGCTAACTTGGAGATTTAGAGAGGAATTTAATAATCCTCGATAATTGAAAAATTTAGAGATGAATATACAAGTTGTCGCTAATTTGAAAAATTGTAGATGAATTTAATATTCATCGCTAAATTATTCGCTAATTGGGCAATTTAGAGAGAAATATCCAAGCCATCGCTAATTTTTCTCGCTAATTTGGAAAATTAGAGAGGACTTTAATATTCCTCACTAATTGGGCAATTTAGAGAGAAATATCTAAGTCGTCACTAATTTTCCTCGCTAATTTGAAAATTAGAGAGGAATTTAATAGTCCTCGCTAAATTCCTCGCTAATTGGTCTTTTTAGAGAGGAATATTAAAGTCGTCACTAATTTTCCTCGCTAATTTGTAATTTTCTAGTAGTGATTGTCATCATTTGTTGCAGTTGGCTCTATGAATACTAAAGTGGTAATTTGATCAAGTATGGGCATAGAAGTGTTGGAAAATCATTTGCCACGCTATGTATAGCAGCAGTTTATCACTACATATGTTATTAGTAGTAGTTAAAACATACATATTCTTCCAATTAATTGCTACTAGAGCGCATTTTTTTGTAGTGATGGAGAGGAGAGAATGTTTGGTGGACAGACAAAGTGAAAATTAAATGTGAGTAATGAGTTATTCAAGAGGTAAAATGAGTAAGCAACACTCTAGGTGTCTTTTATAAAAGGGAATGGGCCATGCCTATGAAGAATCTTTGTCTCATGTAATAAAAAAGTGAGGGAATATAATACTCGTTGCAAACACAACTGATATATTTTGCCCTCTTTCTTTTACTTTTTGATTTAAAAATATTTGTTCGATCCTAAATATAAGATATAATTTGTTATGCAATATAAATAAGTTCTTATATTTTGATTAGATCAAGGCAGTGTATCTCTTTTCCTTTTGATTTGAATTCTTAAATTTACATCATTTTAATAACAATATTGAAGAAAAACGGATGCGTACCTGTGGATTGCAATTCAATGTCTATAGATCCTCACATGAGTTAAAAATCATAAATTTTGATCCAAAACTACTTTACCCAGCAAATACACACTTAGAAATAATGAGAGGGTCCTCAAAGAGGGAGAGAGAAAAATAGGTCCTTGTTTTTCTTCTCAAGTTGTTGTTCTCAATTCAAATCCATCTTCTAATTATTTATATATAACAAATTTTAAATTTCAAACAAGTGTCCACTTTCTCTCTGCATAACTGTTCCCATGTATAATTTTGAGTTTAAATTATATTTTAGAAATTCCATAAGAGTGCTTATTTACACATCCATCCCAACACATGGATTTTGGGTCTAATCCATCAAGGGTGTATCAGGCCCATATTCCAACATCTCCCACTCATACTTGATGGATTAGGAATTGTGTGCCTAGTCTTTCTCTATGCTTTCTTTAATACAATGTGCTTTGTCATGACTAATGGGCATGACATCTTTCTTTTATGTAAGACCAACACAAGACAATCTTTCTTCGTGTAGCTTCAATTTAGTATTATGCCTCATATGTCCTAAATTTAACCAAAAAACACACTTTCACTTGATGAATATGATCCCTCTCAAGTCCATATAAAAACTTAGATCATCTTTTCAATATGCATAATGTCCATACTTATGAAATCACAAAATTAATACATAAGGTACATGTCACATACATAAGCATTTTTCAATCTTTCTTTCACACCGTATATCATTTTGATATGGGCCAATTACTTTCCTAACATAACACCTTGAATCGCATCTATCATGACCATATGATGTATGTTGAGGTAGCAGCCATTGAAGTATACCTCCATGATAATGTCAAAGTCAAAGAACACATATAAAAATGTTAATTTCTTGGGACCCACATATCAAGGAAGCATAGATCTATTAATTTGCTTCCCTTTTGTGATTCTATATCACGTGTTATGAATCACATGCTACGATGTTTCATTTTTGCTATAAGAGCGTATGTCATTTTGAAATCTATTATCAACATTGTATAGAATTTTAGTCTAGATGTTCCCAACATCTAAACCCTAACTATTCTACTTCTCTCATCTTATTTGACGTCAGTGTTAAAGAATTTGTTGTTTGGTAACAGGAATCATGTGAGTAGCTTTCCATGATTCGATCCATTTTCTGTATGTATATTGGATCTCATCTTGACATGCTACACTATTGCCAAGGTGACATACTTTGTATTTCTTCTCTACCATATCATCATTTTTCTACTTTACTGGTAAATACAAGTGTCTCATCCTTGAATACTCTTTAGAGTATTAAAGGTGGTAGCTCATGTGAGAGAGTCTACCTTACTTGTCTGTACGATATACAAGACATTGTATACTTATACACAAACACATAAATCAATGATGAAAAATAAATACTTTAATCAAACATAGTATCTACAATTTTACATTTTGCGCATACCAATAACCTTTACATAATTTTCAAACATTTCTTTGGCTATTGGTTTAGTTATGATATTTGCAACCATATTTTTGGTCAAAATGTATTGTACAGTAATCACTTGATTTAATTTCAATTACTATTTCATATTCGTTTTCAGACAAGAAAACATATCATTTGGATTCTTTTGAGTATCGTATAAAGATACATTTTTTTCCTCTTGGACCCAACTTCCTATATTTATTAGAATCATTATGAATGTATGCAGTTGACCCCCAAGGTCTTAGAATACTTAGATCTAGTTTGCATTTCATCCAAAACACATACGGTGTGGAAGTAACTTATTTTGAGTGTACAGATTAAGTATGAAAGATGTTAATAAGGCATCACTCCAATATGAAATTGGTGGGTTTGCTTGAGCCATCATTGACCTAACCATGTCTAGAAGAGTTCTATTTCTTCTTTCTAAAATTCCATTTTGTTCTAGAGTACCAGGGATAGTTAGTTGCCTAATCATCTCATTTTCTCCACAGAGCTCTTTGAATTGATTGGACAAGTATTCATGACCTCAGTTAATACGTAATATTTTAATTTTACATTCTGTTTGATTTTCCACTTTATTCATGTATTGTCTAAAGCACTTTAGTGCTTTAGATTTATGCGAAATTAAATAGGCATGACTATATCATGAAAAGTCATCAGTAAAGATATAAAGTGCCAAGCTCTGTATCTTGTCCTCACGCTTATTGTACCGCATATATAAGAATGGATCAAATCTAATGGATTTTTAGCTTTAGTTCCTATACCGAAAGGTTTTCTGGTTGCCTCACCAGCTATACAATTTTTACAAAAGGACATTTCCATGTTTGGAACTTCACCTAGTAAATCTTCTTTTGTCAGTTTAATCATTCAATTTTGGTGTATGTTGCGACACCTCTTATTTATCCCTCTTAGCTTCCATTATGATAAGTTGGAACCAATTAATGGCTCAAACATCTTACATTGTAAAAAGGAACCAAAATGAGAACTTTCATTTTTAAGAAAGTTACTATTCACAATTTTTCGGGCCAACTTTAAAAATTCATAACTGATTCTAGAAAATTGAAATCGAGTGGTTCCAACTTATATTTGAAGCTTTCAAATTCCTTTATGAAGGAAAAATACTCATTTGAACAGTAACTGGTCCAATTGGTACATATTCTTTCGTGAAAATGTACTGTTCATATGGTAATTTTTCATTTTCACAGGATTTTCTGTTATTTTTTGTCAATTTTGGACAGGCATAACTTTCTGTACAAAATTCCAATTCCAGTGATCTTTGGCTCATTAGAAACCTTGCAATGTAAAATATTTTTCCATAAAATTTCAGAACATTTGGAATCCATTTACTCTGTTTCACGTTATGCCAAAGTTAAAGGTTTAGTTAACTTCTCACTTAACACTTGGCCAAATTTTCAACTTCTTAACTTCATACTTCAACTTAATGATTTCTAAACTTTTCTTAATCATAATAACCTATGTAATTAGGTACTCTTAAGGCATTCACTAATTATCATAAGTCCAGGATACATAAACAAGTTTCATTACATTACAAACCTCAAACATAATAACATAATTTCGTAATAAAATCCACAACATGCATATTGAACTTTGCTTCATGAATCAACCACTTTCTTCTTACCCTTGAGTGTGCTTCCACCTAAAAATTGTTAGTGGGGGAGGGTGAGATTTTTGAAAATCCCAGTAGCAAAACTTTCTAACACACATTATAAAATTGCATGACAACTTTCAATATAAGTGTGAATTCATAAAAGTGCAACATGTAACAATGAAAT
>JANTPZ010143011.1:10593-33669 GCA_025593235.1 Vachellia pachyceras
ATGCTTATTACTTCAAGGTGAATATATATAGTTTCAACTCTTCACGTCAACTTGTATAGGGTGAATTAGATATATGAATTGTGTTACTCTGCCACACACATTAAAAAACAATGACTTCTGTGTTTCGATGCAACAAGGACTTGCCTTATGTAGATATACACGTCTAACCCTGCTAGGTGTTTATTATGTCTGTAATTGATCTGGTGTATAAAATGTAACTGTAAGTTGAATCAGGTGGGTTTAATAAAATAGAATTGATTTTTTTTAAAAAAAAAAGAACTTACGGCACCCTATATAGGGAAAAAGGGCGTCGTAGGTCTAACCTACGACGCCCTTTTACAGAATATAGACCTACGGCGCCCTTTGAAAAAATATAGGGCTTCGTAGGTCTAACCTACGGCGCCCTATATCTTGTCAAAGGGCGCCGTAGGTTAGACCTATGGCGTCTATCCAGAAATAGGGCGCCGTAGGCCCTACCTCACTACGCCGCTCACATTTACGCCCCCCGAGAAAGGGTGTCTATTGGGTTAAAAATAGGGCGTAAAAAGTACCTTTTGTAGTAGTGACATTTCTCTCGTTTATAGAGATTTAGGTATAAGCCAGAATGTATGAGTGGAACATCCAATACGATTAATGTTAAGTATATGTTTAATGCTTGTTTGGGAACTCATTTTTCCCAACGGTACATGTAAGTCAAGACAAAACTATCTCAAAATCTATAAAATAAACTTGAAAGCTATAACTCCTTTCTCCCAACAGATTTCCCAAACACACATATAATGATTACTCGAGTTTAAGGAGGGCAAGATCAGAGAGACAGAACATGAATTATACGAGGTGGAGAGTAATGGAGACTTTGATGATGAGGAAGAATGTGGAGTTAACAGTTGATGTGTTATGTGTATAATGCAGTAACATTTTGTGTACATGCATGCATATATATGTGTAGGTGAGTGCATGTGAATATTAGGTGATAAGGAGACAAACTTTTAGGTGACAAATGTCACAAACTTAATCAAATAAGCCTGTCCTTTCCTCTCTTTTTCCACCCCTCTATGTCATAAGTGTACCTAGAGTAGAAAAACATGAATCCTTCACTTCACACTTTTAGAGATATAGCCTTTATGTGAACCCTCCTTTATCCTGTCAAAAACATTCATATAGTTTTATTGGTTGGATAAAGTGGTAAGCAGTTTATTCCAACTTAAGCAAGGTTTTGAGTTCGAACCCTTGTGTATACAGTAGCCACCGTTGAAAAATTCACCCACCATTTTCAGGTGCGCGACACGGGTCGGATTCGGATTAGTCTGGGTGAAGCTCTGAAGACTGGGTGGGAAGAAAAAAAATATAGCCTTTATGTGAACCCTACGTACTCATCTTGTTTATCTGACTTGATAAAGGCTATATTATACAAGTCGTTCTAGTTTAAAGACTTGAATGTGACCTGATAAACAAGATGATTAGGGTACAGTAGCCTTTATGTGCCTAGAGTAGAAAACCATGAATCCTTTATAGCGTGTATATCCCAATTAAAATATTTAGTTTTAAATGCATTAATACACATTAATCTATGTTTCCTGTCATCATCCGAGTAGAATAAACTAACGCACTTATCATATTCACATAGTTAGGATCAAACTCACAATCTTTTGTTTAAGATTTAGAGAGGTGTTTTGTATCAGTTAAATCAATAACTTCGATTAACACATTAGTGAGTGTGCCCCAAAGCAAAGAGAACCTGATTTATTTTAAATAATATATCTAATATATATTTATTGTTATTTGATAAGCCATTAAAAATTATATAGTTTTACTTTTACTCCATTGCATCCTTACCATTTAAATCAGTTCACTTAATTAACTAAAATCAAAAGTCTTGTGAATAATAATTATGTGTTGTTGTGATAAATTTATCCCCCTTAACAGTCCATTGCCACATTTAGTGTGATGTTTGGAAATTGAAAACTATATCCTTAAAATTAATTAACGTGCATGAGAACATTCTCATTCTCATTTGAATTTTATTTTTGCTAGCACTTAGAAAATTACAATAATTTATCGGGAAAACTAATATTTGGGTTCTATAGTTTTAATTCAGTTGGAATTCAATTTCTATATTTTGACTAGGTGTAATTTAATATATGTAGTTTAGACTAAGTTGTAACTCTAATCCTGAACTTTGACTTGCACCAAAGGTTTGGAAGTCGAGAAACAGATCAGAGGGTTGGGAAACTTGTCGGTACATTGATAAACTTAGGCTGAGAGGCTCTGCCAAACGGCTTTAGCAAGAGATTAACCTGCTTCTCTTGAAGAGGCAGCTGATGCTAGGAGGCTTATAGGCCTTATATGCCAAACAAAAGGGAAAGCATGAAGCAGTTCTAGAGCATCTTGTTTAATTTTGGCAAAAGCATGCATATATAACCATGGTAGGAAATGGACAAGAAGCGGAAGTGGCATCTGTTTATTGTAGCGTTGGAGACACGTCTCGATCGATACGACGATGATGCTTTTTTTGCTTATCAAAAAGAACTTACAGCCTTCAAAAGGCCAACAAAAGAGAGAATCATCCAGCAGTCGCTTTGGTTCAATTCTGTACGCTTAGTTGACTTGTATAAGAGTGCGTGCACTTTATCAAAATCTATGAGAAGCCTCATCTGATCCAACTCTTGAGACCTGTGCACTGACGTTGTAGAAAAGAATAGGCCCTTCCAGATGACTGGCTGGAGGGATAATTATATTAATAGAGAAGATGGAATTCACTGGTCGTCTATGTATGATCTTTAAATTTCAGGTTACGTTGGATGATGCAATCGAAATTCTGGAGTATACGTTGTTGATTTAAGGGAGGAGAAACTTGGGACGGAATATCCTGATGTGTATGATGAGAAGGTTGATGGGAACCCAGTCGTCAGTTGTGTTTTATAGGCATTGGATGTTGTATGAATTGGCATACATAAAATGTGAGAAAGCTTGACAGTTAAATTATATTGATGAAGAAGATGAAGAATGAGAGGTTCAGAATTAAAGAGCTGTTGTCCTGTGGGGGAGGACCACCACCCTACACCAGGGCCCAAGCTCTGTGGAGTTACAGTAGAAGTTTATGTCCTAGGAGGCTGTCGTCAAGGTTTCACTTCTACATGCTTGTTCTCGTCTTTTTACACATATTCACGGTTAAATGTTTACGGTGAGGGTTGGATCATATAGTGTCGAAAGTTCTGCTTCCATGATGCGTTTTTTGCAAAGTGAATGGCAGGTGGATATGTCTACTCACCATATTTGATCAACTAACAGTTAACATTACTCCTTAATAAAAACTTTTGGTGCAGTAACAAACCTTAAACCAAATAGCAATCTCACCGGAATCTCCTTCCGCTCCGGTAGCTATTTTCAATTATTGCCATTTGTACCAGATAATTTATGTTCATGACATGAATTGAACTTTTGTATCCATTCTATAATATTATAAGGAAAAAATTAATGTATAATAAAAATAATAATTGAGAAATGGTCAACATGAAACCAATAAAAATTTTATTCTATTTATATATATAACATTAAAATAATCATGACAAGCTCAAACATGCACCTTTAAGTTAGGACATCAGTATCAAATTATGAAAATACAGAGAAGGAAAGAAATGAAGATAGGGTGGGGATGCACATTTCAGAAAAGGTACAAAAGGCCATGTTCAGGCACACTTTATTCATTAAGACATAATAACACAGAGAGGGAGAATTACAGTGCAATTCTACATAAGTAATTTAATCACTGGAAAGTTTCAGAACGAAAAGTAATAACAAGTACGTAAGCAATTAAGAGGGATAAGCAAGCAGCAATATGGATCGTCACTTGTAAGCAGCAGCAGATCAATTAAGCTGTTCGATAGGATGAATTGGAAAGCCAGACGGACGAACTATAACTGATGGAACGGTAGGCATAATATCAATGATTTGGATTGGGAGTGTAATGGCTTGCGTCATGTGATCAGCTCCTTTCTTCCACAGCTTGAACTCTCCCTTCACAAAGTCATAGTACCCTCCGTACACTCCCAACCTCTTCTCCTTCATTCCTCTCTCCACATACGGATACGTCTCCAGGTTCCTCAATGAGTTGTTCACCGATTCCTGCCACTCACTCACAATGTATATATATTAGAATATAGCCTCACATATCCACTAATAAAAAATTAAGAGGATGAACTAAAAGTATAATGGAATGAATGAACTGACCTTCTCACACATTCTGCATAACTCTTTACAGCTTGTGTTGCAGGGATCGTGTTCGCTCTTCACCTTGTTTTTGGCGGGTAATCCAATTTTCATCCACTCATCTATGAAGTCACTGCATATAAAAACACACTCAGACCCCTTAGAATTCAGCAGAACTTGATTATGCTTATTATGTTTTGGATTTTGTATTTGTATATCATTGATGATTGGCCAGATATATATCGTTCAAGTATTTAAGACTTGGACTATATGATTATTACAATGGAGGAGAGCCATCCTCTGGATGTTGCATCAGCCTTTTGATCCCCCCACATTCGCTATGCCCAATCACCAGAATGTTTGGTATCTGTCAAATCATGAGTTCCCATTATTCTTAAATCACTTTCAAAACGATATAACATAGTAATATATATATATATATAGAGCTCTTTATGAATTATCTGTATATGCACCTCAAGTGCTGTGATGCCATATTCGAGCACTGCACCCACTCCGCTGTACCTTAGCTGTAGATGTGATCCAATTCAACAACAACTATCGTTAGAACCTTTTTCTCAATTGAGTTGTAATAACAAGCATGAAGTTTTTCGGAGAACCGAGACTCCACTTCTAAGTTCTAAGGAAACCCACCCAATTACGTATGATTTATAACATTAGTTCCTCACACGAAAAATGAATTAATGAATAAAAGAGGACCTGATCGAAAGGAGGGACCATGTTGGCAATGTTGCGGACCATGAAAGCTTCTCCTGGTTGGAAGTTTAGGATAACATCGGGGCTCACTCGAGAGTCTGAGCATGCAAACACCAGAAACTACCACCCACCACACACACACACATCATCATCATAATATTATTACTAAAACGACAGAAACACACGAAATGAAGATACTATGTAAATATAAAGACAGAATCATCAGTGTGATTAGTTAATTAATCACCTGGGGTCTCTGGCCTCGGGCAAGTTTATCGAACAGATCCGGGTTCTTGCTGCCATTTCATAAATTGTTTTTAGGCACACAAATAACTAAACAAGTTAGCTGCTAGAAGAGAAGCTGTATATAGAGAGTGAGAGATTTAAATAGTGATTAACAGATCAGGGGTTAATTTATACTCGAACATGGTGAACTTGAAGTGCTGGAAGCCAACATTGATCCTATGAACAGGTGGATCCCATGGATTCAGATGGATTCCCTGCAGTTCAGCTATGAGCTTGCCGATCTTTTCCGCTGCCACATCCTCCAATTCTTCCTTCTCTCTGAAACCCGCATATATATATATATATATAGATATATCATCATCATCATCATAACGCTAATATACGAATAATTATTATATGTTTACCTGACAAGCTTCTTAAGCTCTTGGATTGCCAACTCGGAGGACTGCTTCTTAGCCATAGTTAACACCTGAAGTCAAAACTGTAGATTTATAAAATGCAAGGTAACATGAACTTAACGTACACAACAGGGAAAACAAATTTACGCATGCCTAATTATTAAAAGCCTAATATTTCATGGAATCCCAGTTCATAAACTAGCAAGCAGCTAGAAAATAACGCTCAAGACTTTGATAGACGACGACATACAAAAAGTTTTTGCTAGCTGATACAGCAGATAACGAGAGAACTAGAGCACTGAGAACTGGATAATTATATAAGAAGCTATCTTCCACACATTGCACTGCCTTCATGCATGCCCTTTTTATAGCTAAAAATTATTGCTCATTTAAATTTTCTTAAATGAAAAAAAAAACTTATTTTTAAGCACAGTTTCCACGAGGGTAACTCCAGGTTGACTCGTTCTAATCGATCAGGATGATGATAAGATTGAAATCGATACGTAAGTGCGTGTTCTGTTCACGACATTTTATTTTACTTAGATATAATATGTATGCATAGAATACCAAGAAACACTGAATATATAAAGCGCACGTGAAACGCGCGTTTAATTTTACGTACCAAAATGAAAAAGAAACGTTTTACGTAACAAAAAGAAAGAAAAAAACAGAGAGGCATGCCAAGTGTAAATACAATATTCAGTCTTAAACATAACATAAGAGACTTTTTTCAAGAAATTAAGTAAGATAAATACATTATTTAAAAATATTTATTTATGTGTCACGTTGAATTATGTATCAATTTATAAGTCAAACAAATTAGTTTATAGAAAAATGATAAATATAAATATTTTAAAGTAATATGTTTAAATTTATGAATCTACTTAAAAAAGTTAATGGAGTCTTATTATCATCGTAACGAAAAAAAGTAGATAACCACCGTAAGGTCAAAATAATTAACTATTCAAGTGTCCAGGGTGGTTCGTTTTTATATTATTTATTTCAGCTGGGGCATGTAGCTCACATGGAGAAAAGAACGTCCTATATATCTTAATCCTACAACTCAATCATTAAAGTTCATTGCTTTATATATTTTACTATATGCATGCATATTATTTCTTGTTCCGATACTTCACATGGGATTTTTTCTCCCTCCACCCGTTAACTCACAACAATTCCCTTTGTTATACGTGAATTGTATGAGAGAGAGAAAATAAAGAAACAATGTGAGAGAGACAAAACATGAATTGGAGTATGTGGATATGCAGGGCTTGTTTGGTACAAACAAAAGACCATGTAATTGGCTTTCATTTGGAAGCCAATTCAGTCAAAATGCTTGAAATTGGGTTTGATGAGCTAACCTATGTAATTGGATAAAAATCTATAAAATTCCATTTTTACCTATCTGGACGGCGACCCGTGAGGCTGAAGCTCAACGGCAACCTCAAGCAACGGCAAACTATGAAGCTGAAGCTCAACGGCGACCTACGATTGCGAACTCTAGCAACTGTGACCCACGACGGCATCCTGCGATTGCAGAGTGGGAGGATGGGTGCAATTAAAAGAATTAAAAGATTTTTTTAAAATTTAGAATGGCTTTTAGGTTTTTTTCATCTGAAAATTATGTTTAATTTCCATGACATATCAAACAAACTTTTAAGCTTCATTTCCATTTTCATATCTATCAAAACAAATATTGCATACCAAACGAGCTCTAAGATGATAATAACCATTTTGATTCAATTGATCCTCTAACCAAACTCAGCCTCAAATCATGGCCATTGTTTAATCTAATAATGTGGAGTTAATGAACAGTTGAATATGTAACATCTTGTGTACATTAATTGTTGTGCATGGTCATGTGGATGTGTGAACGTACGTAAGCATTAGGTGATAAAGAGACAAACTTTCAGGTGGAAAGTGTCACGAACATAACCAAATAACGCTGTCTTATCTTCCCTTTTCCACCCCCCTCTATGCCATAAAGGTGAACTAGACTGGAAAACCATTCATCCTTCACATTTTCAAAGATATATTCGTCTTTATGTATGTTACTCTATATATCCAGCTCGTCCTACTTTGATCAACTGCATTTCTGTCTAAAAACATTTAATTTTACCTACACTCAAAAGTCAATACATATTAGTATGAGAGAGCCACAAGGTAAGGGGAGGTTAATTTCTTTTTGACAATATATCCAAATTATTTACCGTCATAGCATCCATTTTGTAAAGTACTAATTCTGATCGAGATATTATTAGACATTAAATGTAAATACACTTCTTTTAACGAAAATTTGAACATCTTTTTATGTTATGAAAATTAGCTTTTTGTGCTAGATCCAACACTCGTTGACGGCTAATATCCAATTTTGTTTCAGAGGATGTGGATATGTGTATTCAAAAGGTTTTTTTTTTATTGATTTAGCTTCTCATAACTATTAAATGTGTATGCTCAATGTTAATTTGTTAACGTTAGGACACTTTTACATTTTTTTTAACGTTTTTAGTGTGATGTTAATAAAAAAAACTTAGATATCTACAATTCATATATAAGTGAAAATAACAAGTCGAGAAGCACAGTGAATCAGCTACCATTAACAATCTTTTGGTATCTTAGAGTAATTAATTCATAGCGTGTAACTTATAATTCTTGGGTTCCGCCTAGTGGATTCTCATGGGGCAACCCTCTCTCCTCTCGTCAGTCACCCTTCATCTCTCTTTCCAGCTCTCCCTATCGCCCAACACCACCGGCAGCCACCAGCTTCACCACCAAAAAAAGCTTATCAACCGATTTTAGTTCTCCACGATCACTTCAATAATCATGCATCATTTTGCCGATACACTATGTATTCTAAACACGAAGCTACTATGTTTCAACAGATTGCTCTTCTAAAAAGCAAGTACAAATATCTTGTTAAAATCCGATAATATAATCCAAATCACTAATGGAGGTCACACTTAAAAATTAAGACGCCATTCTTGAGTCAGTTTCACCTATTGCACCTCATTTTACGTAGAGCCTGCGGTGAAAGAACCATATGCTGACCCAGAATTAACGTGAATCTCTTCTATTCACAGTCCAATGGCTGTGGGAATGCATGGAGTGTTCACAGCTGCCATTTGAAATACTTTGGGACACTTGACAGAAGTAGTATTTTTGCATTGTTGTTTGAGGAATCTTATGTGTATGTTTGACAATCACGTTGAGAATCATGTTTGTGCAAGCATAGACAAAACTCCTCTCACATACTTACCTCGACTTATATGGAATCATTCTCCTAACGGATTCCAAAACACGTAATAACTTTGGCTTTTGCAAAATACAGTGGAGGCTTTAACTTTGAGAAGCTTTGTGGTGGGCAAGAACCTGCTATTTGGTGGAGAACACCACTCTGGATTTTCATCTCAAAATTTTCCTGTCATTGTCGTCACCTTCTCATCACTGTAAAACCCTAATAATAATTCACACATGCGTATCCCTCTAATCAAGTTACATCAAGTACTGATCGATCAAATGCAGTAGTGAGTGATGTTAAAACCTGACCACTTGCCATATTATGCAATGCCCATATTATGCTTCTGCCATGGACGAATGGATATAAACAAATTAATCCAGCATCTGCTTTTAAAAAACGTAACATCTCAGCAAACCAAGATATATATGGAGTAATACTGACATACATACATTAATGAATTTCTGCAGCCATAAATTATTGGTTCGTAAGTGTGGTTATAATATATTTTTCCTCGGATAATATTTCATTGCAGGTAAAATTCTGAATCTACATATGCAGCAGCCAGCAAGCAAGCAGCCACAACCAATGTTTTATTTTGGGCTTCTGGTTAGCCCAGATTACTGGGCCCTTTTCAAACCCATAATACATTTTTCCATTTAGGCCCAAACTAGTTCGCTTTCAATTTAGTGCAGCGCATGCTTTCCACTTTCCCGTGACAGCTTTTATTTTGGTCTTTTTTTTTTTTTGTCTAGCTGGCGGATTGGGTGAAGTGGTTAAGAATTAAGTTATTTATTTTTATCCTCACTAATTCCAATATTATTTTACGACATTGTGGCTCAATATCCCCTTTCTCTAGATTCAACTCTTGTTAGTTGAATTATGTCGTCTTTTTTCATAACATTTTGAAATCCCCTTTTTGATTTAGTATTCTGATTTAAAATTATAAAAATTTGAAACCATAATTTATCGTTTCACAATTTTAAAAGTTTTGTTTTGGCATTCTCTTTAAAACTTTTTATTATTTCATCTTTAATACTTCTCTTAAAATTATACGATACATATACGTAATAAAATTCATATCATTTTAAGTCATTTTCTATCAAAGTCACTTTTTCCAACGTTTATTTAAATATGTTTTTCTTTTTTATAAAAATTTATTTATCCAATTTTATCCAAATATAAATTATATAACTGATTTAACTTATACCTAAAAATTATTTTCCAAAATACATTATAGGAAAAGTTACTTCTCCCACCTCTTATACAAATATTGAAATAACTTTTCTTTTTCATAAAAAAATCATTTTTAATGAGCTTGTTTGTAACAACATTTTCTAAAGTTAAATATATATTTAACAATGTTTTTTCACAAAACGAGATAATCTCCTCCACATATTTACCTCAATTTGTATAAAACCACTACCATCCCAAACGAGCCCAACATCTTCTACGGAGAAGTTGCTTGCTTATCCAAACCTACAATAATCAATCAAAGAGGCCCAATGACGATGGGCTGGCACATGGAATTATCTGCAAATCTGCATAATTTGGTGTTCTTTAGCAGAAGTTTCCCCGGCGCCCCTCGCCGACGATAGCATTGAATATAAGTTCCAGGGGAGCAAAATCTCGAACCGCCCTTTTCCTTCTCCAATTTCTTATTGATCCTCCAATCTTCTTCAGCTGCCAGGAAATACACAAACACGCATACATATTGTTGCTCAGAACTAGTAGGCGAGCATGGCTACCAAACCAGCGGCTCCTCCAAATGCTTCCGACGATAAACTTCGAACCCCAGGTTTGATTTCCTTTCTCTCACCCTCTCTTTCTGAATCAGTACTCTGGTAACTCCTGAGTGAATGATTTGACCGGCTGTTTAGGAGCTTAGAAACTGGGAAATAAGTTTGGTGATTAGTGTATGATCTGACTCATTTAATTGTTCTCGCATGGATTTATTACGTATTTAGCTAAATCTTTAATCTTGATCTCAGTGCTAACCTTCTTGTTTTCTCATTATTCTCTTCTGCAAGCACTTGCATGTCTATCCAATTACACTTAACACTAAAGTGAACTTTTTGTTGTATTCTTCGCATATTTTGGCACCTATTCCAACTTCTTTACAAGATAAAAGCGTAATTCACTAGTGATTTTGTTATCTTTTCTTTACAAGAAAAGAAAAGTTCTTATTAGAATTTTTAGGAAGGAAATAAATTTCTATACATGTTTAATCAACATGATAAATCTAATGCTTTAATTTATTCTGAAACATTTACATTCTCTGTATGAAGGACAACCAATTTTGCTACCAATAATATCATATGCCTTTCCTACACTGTTCCATTTTGTCATGCCGAATGTTGGCAAACCTGATTGGATGTGGTGGCCGAATGTTTCAAATAAGATTTTAAGTTATATCAACTTGGATAAGTGATAAAATTGATTTGCCGATTTTCCTTTTGGGGCTTTAGGTTCTGAAATTATGCAACCAATTGTTGATCAGCTCCAAGAAGAGCCTGTAAAACAGAAGTCAACATCAGTTTTTGTGAACTCACAACCTATGCTGGAAGAGCAAGTACAGAATGCTGTGAAATTTCTATCACACCCAAAGGTTAGAGGCTCTCCTGTCATATACAGGAGATCATTTCTTGAGAAGAAGGGCCTCACAAAGGAGGAGATAGATGAAGCCTTCCGCCGTGTGCCGGTAAGCTAGTTATTTGATCAGTTTACTCATTTTTATACATTGTTCTTTCACTTGATCATATATGACACTGCCATTTATGTTTTCCTTTGGTTTGGTCTTCTGTTTTAATTCTTGCTTTCCCTGCAAATCACAGGATTCACCTCCAAATGTGATGACATCCAGTGAAAATAAAGGTAAAAGGTCTAATATTGAAGTAGCAGTTGGGTTTCTGTTTCTTTTCTTTCATTTTTGAGTTCAGCTAGATTGCCAGCAGAAAAAGGTCCATAAGCCTTTATTTTAAATTATTAGTGGTGGACTGATTCTTGCATCACTTTCCTTCCTAAATGACTTAATGTAACATTCACAGATGGGCAGCTGAAGACATCTTCAAACGTTCAGCAACAAACCCTGGCACAGACTCTGCCACAGGGTGCATCTACTTCTACTGGTACCATGATTTCATATCGCAGATTTCACTGGTCCCAAGCCATTATAGCAATTGGACTTCTTGCTGCTTCAGGTGCTGGAACAACTTTACTGATAAAGGTATTTGTCAGTGACCTCTGTATGCTATCTAAACTAGTATCCTAAGGCATAAAAGCATCTTGTTTTGACCTGTTTACTTTTTAGTGACCCATACCCTTTCCTAATGTACTGTTATATGCATCAATATTTTTCTCTTGGGGTCTGAACCTCCATTCACTATCTGAAAGTTTTTCCTGTTTTATAGAATTCAATTCTTCCTCGTTTAAAATCTTGGATACGCAAGGTTGTATCAGAAGATGATGAAACGTTCAAGAAAATAGTCTCAAAACCATCATTGGCGGAAGAAGCAGCACTAGCTGCAAAAGCTGCCGCAGTAGCAGCTGCAGATGTGGCAAAAGCAAGCGGGGAAATGCTAATTTCACAAAAAGAAGGTGAATTTAATTCAACATAAATTAGGATAATAATTTTTTAGATTTGCTTGCCTGGTTCCAGATTAACTTGACATCTTTAAATTCTGAGTAGTGATTCTGTTTGCTGCTGCATCTGGTTTTATACTCTGCAGATAAGAGATACTTTGGAGAACTTGTGAGCACTGTAGATAAGCAAGTACAAGAAATGAAGTTGATGACTCAAGCAATAAGAAGATTGGAAGGTACTCTTGGCACTGGGATTGCCTATTTCATCTGTCAGAATAAGATGAACTGGGCCACCTACAATATAAGATTTAACAAATAGCTTGGTTTTTAATTCATCAGTTGCACTTGTATTGGCATATCTGTCACTGTCAGGCATGCACAACTATATGTGATCGATGAACTTGTGAATATCAAACTCATGGAATTTACCAAGCCCTGCACAAACATTTTGCTGATCTACTAATACTTTCTGGCCAAATTTTGGTAGCTTCCAGGCCAGTTTTTAACTTGGTGATTTATTGATTTTCATCTGTTTCTGTTCTGCCGAAAACACTAGCTTCTAGTGGAGCCACACTTTTGGAGCAAGAAGACCACCGAGTCACTCAAGCAAGTGCAAAGGTCAGAAATATACAGGCAAAGATGGCTATTTTTTTTTTAAGGATTTCTAATTAAACTTGGTACATGCCTTCTATCCTCGTTTGAGTTGTCTAAAATAAGCCGTGTTTGACTGTAATATTTTTCCCCTATCATCTGGGCAGCAACTGATTGCGAATGGTAAGGCGGACTATAACATGCATTCAGGTTAGATACATTAACTGAAGCCTGATTGTACTTTTAAGCTTATGATCTTCTGAAATATCACCTATAATTAAATTGTCATTTGCAGGTAGCTATTCATCAACACCTGCTTTTGCTGCACCATCTACTGCTCCTCATCCTAAGTCATATATGGAGGCAAGTCGTTATGTTGTTTTTACATGGCATTTTGAATCATTTCATTGAGGACAACAATAACTGTTCTATTAATCTAAAATGAAACTAATGCTAAGTAAATACTTTGGAATTTGCCTCAAGAAGCTTGCCGTGTATTTTTTTTTTTTTTTTGTCATGACCAAGTTAATACTGCTAATAAGGCATGCAGGATTAGGTTTTTCAATTAGCTGCGCAAACTTCGTTATTGAAAAGGTTTCATATCTGTTTGCTAAAAAACGGTTTCATATCTGTACCAAAATTTTATTTCCAATATAAAGTTATATCTCAAGTCTTTCCTAATACAGTTATCTTGTACGGTGAGCCTACAATGCCACAAACCTTGATCGAATACACTAGTTGACAACATTTTGAAAATTAACATCTGCAGGTTTTCTTCTCAGAAGTCATAATGATATTTATCTGATGTGAAATTTGAATGCCTCTAGTATGGACGTCAAATTTTAAATCGAGCATTTTGGCTTCCCTCAGCCTCTCCCTGATGTTTCAATGTTTAAGTTAAAACTTACCCTAGGCTTTACTCTTTTTAAATGGGAAAAACAAAAATCTTCTTCCTTTCCTTTGGGGACAAACATTGACCTCAAAATCCTAAGGTCAATCCTTCTAGGGCTCGCCATGGAGACCAGATTTGCCAGTAGACTTATTCGTTTAAGACGTGTTGTCTATCAGTGAATTTTGCAAGGAAAGAATAAAATTAAATGCACTTTTGACATAAAAAGCTGCTCTTGTCATCTATTAAGACTGTTGACTGTTGAGTGCCTTGGCTTTAATGACTACTTATAACTTGGCAGTTCAATGATGAGTTGCTCTTTTTTAATTTTCATAGTTGATGGATTTAACAGATGTATGTTGTAATTTTTTTAATATGCCAAGTTTCCAATACTTTTTTCCATTGTATTTTGCAGATAATGGCCATGGTCCAGAGAGGGGAGAAGCCTTCTAACATTAGAGTATATTATCTACCTTCTGTATTGTGTTGGTGTAGTTGGACACTTAACTTTAGCCTTTCTACCACATTTCTGCATCATGGATTTAATACAATTAGTTTATTGAAGTGATGTATGGTGAAATAAACGGGAACAGGGGTACTTTAAAACCTGTGGTTAGTAATTGAGAGATTGTTAAACATTTGGTTTAGCATTTTTGTTGTGGTCATTGTTATTATTTTTTCTTTTTTAACAATTTTGGTTTTGATGCAGGACATTGATGATCGTCCCCCCAATCCAAATCAACAACCATCAAATCCGCGCATGGCACCTAGAGCCAAGGTTTATTTGTCAACATTTAAGTTTATGATTTTTTTTTTTGAAGAAAAGATTGTTTTTACTTCTCAAAGGATTAAATGTCTGAACTTTGTAATGGTTTATCTGTCAAGAGTAATTGTCTGGATACCCATTGGCAGTATTAGTAGTTGATAGACTCGCATAGGCAGTTTGATTGATGAATGATGACCATGTGAAGATAGCATATCTAACGATCGGACCATCAAGGATATTATTTCTTTGGAAATTTCTCAATTGAATTAGTCATCACTCGTTAGCGATATCTTAATTTAATTTAAGTTTTGGAAGGATCGCCAGAGTAATGGTGAGGTTCTCGTGTATTTGACGTGAAAGGTGCCAAGGGCAATGGAGCCATATTAAGGCAGCTTTTAATTAATCTCATACCATAATTCATGAGATCTCTGTTATTAAAGTAGAATTCTCATCATTCCCGCCCCCTCCCAGCATATAACTACCCGTGAAACTGATTACTTTTTTTCCACTCTTCTTGTGCAGCCTTGGGAGGTTAGTCAGGTGCAAAGCGCCTATACTCAAATGCTTCAATCTCGGGTCAATGGTGAAGACTTGAGTTCCAAGATTCAAAATGCCTCCTCTGAAGTGAATGGAGACGCTCCAGCTCCCTGGTGGCAGAGGAAACATGTTAGAATCAGTGAGATGAATAATGGCTATGAGCATGATACAGTGTCTTACAGTGCTCCATCTAGTCAGCAGCAGCCATTAAAACGCACATGGTTTCCTCCTCAGCCACCTCCTATCGCAATGCCAGAGGCTGCCGAAGCCATTAGACAGCCTAAGACCGTGGCTCAGAAGGAAGCAGCCCATTCTTCAGACAATGCTGTTGGAGTGCAAAACATCCCAAAAACGTCTGAATCTGATGGCGGACTCGGCTCAATGCCCAACTCTGGAGAGATACAAACAGCTCAGGAAGTCAACTATGAAGAGAAATAA
Source organism: Vachellia pachyceras (assembly GCA_025593235.1). NCBI lineage: Eukaryota > Viridiplantae > Streptophyta > Magnoliopsida > Fabales > Fabaceae > Vachellia > Vachellia pachyceras. The sequence continues at coordinate 26,199 of JANTPZ010143011.1, forward strand.
AGTCAGGTCATGGTACTTAATTTTCTTGATTTATCACTGCGTGTGAAGTTTGGAACAGTAGTGTTAGCAGTTGTCCAAAGTTCAGGATGAGCTTGAAAGAACTCTTGTTTCATAGTCATACCTAGTCTGAACTTTTGGTCAATTATCAATACAAGATACACACATATCTTATGATAGAATAATGTTGTAATTTATAGCAAGCAATGATCAGTGAATGTTGTTGTGGACTTGGAGTCTACGAAATCCTTGACTATTCCACAGACTGATGAGGCGTGGATGACAACGAAGTAGCTGAGGTAGACCACGTAAATCAATAAATTTTATTACCTATTGTACTTAATGTAAAAGTCAGTTAACTTTTTTTTTTTGAGAGGTTAAAAAAAGCCAAATAAATTACTTACTATTTATAATATATGTTATGAATTACTTGTATATATTATTAGAATTATATATCAGTGTCAGGTAACTTAGTTTCAAAAAAAATGATAAATATATAGTTAATTTATTTAATCTCTCTAAAAATTTAATTGACTGTTATTAATGATCAGTAATATATATATATATATAAAGAAATTAGGGTGGCGATTACTTACATGCAGACACACACACAGAGAATTACTATCTGTGACGGTCATGCATGCTTCTTAGGTTGGTAAATCCATGTTAATGCGTAGTCTACATAAAAGTCTATCATATTTAGGTTGCCGTTGAACTTACTTTGGCTAGAGGCTTGAACAAAGCCAAGTTAGTCGGTAATGCAGATTTTTTCTCTCTCGCAAATTTGTTTCTTTTTAACAATTTTGACCGCGCACGTGCGTACACATGCAAGTTTTCGTCAAAAGCTTGAACCCGAGACTTCTTCCAAGTATGAGGGATGACGTTGTGGCTTGGGCAACTAGTCATTGATTATAAGGTCTGTTAGCAGGCTTCTGCTGTGTGTCTATATATATAAAGCCAGCAGGCGGATCTTATGATTTTAAGGTTTTTTTAATAACAAAGAAGAATTTTCCCATGGAGATTCTGTAGCAGAGGAGTCAACTGGTAGGTGTGTATGAGCATATCATGGAATAGATCACAACAGCATTTTGCTCTTTCGAAATCGATGTGGTAAGAGACCAAATATAAGGTGGACCAGCCGGCAACGTCAACGTTATCGAATTAGTTCATGACTTCCAAGTCCTAACCACTTCGACATCAATGTGTATCGTAGAAAGAATGGTTTCGATGTACGTTTTTGTAAACTTCTTAGGTAAAAGAAAGAAGGAAAGAAACTTCTGGGCAGAAGAGAGGAAAAAGGGGAGATTGGAACTTGAGATTCGAATTGATCTGTACCAGTGTATACGTTTCCAATGCTGATTGGGATTAAAAGAGTAAAGAAGGTGAAAGGCATGGACGTTGTCTGCCACTGCCATTGAAAGAGAGAGTATTGAAGAAAGAGCATACCTGACTACAGCACATTCAATACAAGCAGGCCTCTCATGCCACTAGTAAATTCATGGCATATGGATAAGGTTCTCAAGATTCTTAATTTCATTTTAGGAATGATGTTTTGAAGAACTAATAATCTGATTTTGATCTAGTGCAAAAAATAAGACACTGCCATAGTCAGTAAATGGAAAGCTTGCCATCATGGACAAGGAATGCAACTTTTTCTCTTCCAAACAAGTGAACAACTCTTGGCTTACAGTTTGGAATTAGTTTAGTTTCCGCCAAACACGTTATTTTCTGCTGTCTGTCTTAACCCCATTTAGCTTTCAACCAATCCATTAACCATAAGTTGCTTCAGTGATAACGTTACTCATCATGTTTAAATGAGATTCCAGACTCTTCGGCAAAAAAAAAATGAGATTTCAGACTCGAATATGACGTTAACATGTTTATGTGTGTGTGTATTTGAATTATATAAAAAAACTTTTAACCTATCATGTTATTAATTACTGATAAAAGGCCTTACTTTTAATCCTTTGCTTGTGTTTAGGTTGTGACTAAAACAGTTTCAGTATTTATGCCAAAAGAAGGCATTCCACTTCGCCACGGCTCCAAACATAGTGTGTTTCTATGTCTCAGATGTCTCAATCTTCTTATCCACATGATACTGATTGGGAAATTAAGTGGGAAAGTTCATCAAAGTTTCATGGAAGTTTTCATTTATTCCATGGAGGACCAATCATGCTAATTTAACCACATCCTCATGCACTCCCCTTCAACTATTATACTTTTTCCCACTCTCTTCATCCCTTTCACTCATTTTCTTTTCTGGGTCCCTTGTGATTTGTGTTTATGTGCTTTGTGTTGTCACTAATCACTGTGTAATATTAGAAACTTCCAATTAATTGTGGGATTGACAAGTTTGTCATTAGCACTTGAAACCGGAAAAATGGAAGACAATTAACAAGTACCTTGAGCCCGTGTTTCACGTTGAGTTTGTCTGGAATTTCTACATCATCAGCCTCCTTGTAATTCTTCCGCTTAACAGAAACCTACAAGTTCGAATTTAATAGACAGATTTAAACGAAGCTCCTTCCACTTAAAGACTTTTTTAAAAACAAGATTTTTCATTAGTATACGGTATGAATCTTAACATGAACCGTAATAATTGCTTAAACACAACATCTTAAGTTTAAACTCGTATGAATGCAAAAAATGAACACCTTTGGGAGAGCTACTCCAATTGGGTGGAATCTGATAATACTCAGATATTCATGTGATAAAAGAATCAGATTAATCTTGAGCCAACTATTATCTTTCTTTAATTTGTACTTTCCTAGTTAGCTGCTTCTTCCAAGAGCAAAAGTGTGGTGTGGTGGATCCGTTTGATCACTTTCAACTTTATGCCAAAAGTTTCCAGATTTTGTAGAAACTGGGGTCTGCTGGGGAAATTCCAAAAGGACATGACAGAGAGGCCTTAGAGTCTTTCGTTAATCCTTATTAAACCTAAAGACCAGAAAGAGGGGACCAATATTATGTTTTAATGTAGCCCTCGACTGAAGCAACCCACATTGCTCTTTGCCTCTTTGATCCCCCCTTATCTCTTCCCACCGCCAAAGTTCTTAATTTTTTTTTTTTGTTTGTTTCTATTTTAACCACTCTAATTAATTTCACACCACCATCAATGCTTTAAAAATTACAACCAAAAGTGGGGACATAAACCCATAATTTTTGAAACCATGTTTCCACTCATAGGCCACTTTTTTCCCCTTTTGTTTTTAGTGCTTGACTCCCCTTGTTCCCATTGCACTCCAATAACACATTGTTTTGTATATGAATTTAGCAAACATGCTTGTTCATTATTAGAACAATCAACAACTAAAGTCTAAATATCCAAGTACACTATAGTATACATCATAATTGTATGAGCGTAGATCTTAAATAACACGACAATGAGCTATATTATATTCTTTTAAATTATTTTTCCTATTTCCACTCCTATAAATATTGACACAATCTCTTAAAAATGTTGTAACTGATTTGATGAACCATTCACAGTTTTACAATCTGAATCAATTTATCTTACACATGCATGGTTTAATCTTTGAGACAAGCGTATGACTACTGACAAGATCAACCATGTAGCAATCCTTTGGGATGTCGAGCACCGCCCGTGACATGCCAAAGCGCCGACGGGGCAGGAACACAGCCGTCATGCAGGAGATCATAGCTTCTGATCATGGACATGGAGGGGCATCGTTAATGAAATCATTATATACATGCACTTCCAATAAGAAAAGGACGTGTAGATAGTTTCTTTTCTATTTTTTTGACAGAATCTTTCATTGAAGTTATTTAGAATAAAGTTTACGAGATTATTCCCGAAAACGTGGAATAAAGTTTACATGGATCCACAACGGAGAAGTCCTTTGCGCACAAAAAATGATCTTTATTAATCACTTTCATCTAAGTTGAAATAAAATTCATCTCTCATATATATTTAATCAACTATAAATTTCCATATAGCTTTTACCATTAATCCAAATGATTAAAGACGCCCTTCCCTTTTCAACTTTTGACACTTGAATCCAGGTTTACACATTGGAATTGTCAACGCCCCAATATATACCTTTAAATTATTTTTGTATATATGATGACCCTACCAGTTTTCAAACTGAAATGTCTACAAATTATTCAAAAATTCAACGTGAAATATGGGACAACGTAAATCTAACCCAACCCAAACTAAATAATCGTTAAAAAAGAGCAATATTAGCACTGTTACCTCTATAAACCAAAGTCAACCAAGTAAACCACTTCATCCAGATTCATAAATGCTGTTTGGGACAAATTCATAGACATTTCTACCAGAGGCTGAGCCGTGTGAGCCCCGCACAACTTCTCTGCCCCCTGCCAATGTGTACAATTTCTTTTGACCTGACGGAGAAATTAACAATCACATGATAAATAAAAGAATTAATAAATAAAAGGTTTTAAAGATTTATAAAATTAACTTAAAATCTCAGAAGTAGCTGTTGAGATTATCATTAACAACTTTACCACTTTTATTAATAACTTCAGCAGCTACTCCTCGGATCTTATGGTAATTTTCTGAATTTTTAGGATCTTTTATTCATTAATTCTTGTAATTTAGACTTAGATGTAAATTTCCCTTTATTTATGTATTCTTATTTGGAAAACGAAGTACATTTGTTTAACATTTATTTAAGGCTCCGTTTGTTTTACCCGTTGGCACAACGGGTGCGCTTACCGAAACACTTTTCCTCTCACATAAATTTCCTCAGAATCCGTGTCCATTTTCCAACGGACTATCCAAACGGAGCATTAGTACCGGTGTAAGTCGAATGGCCCTGAAAATGTAAAAAACCAAAACTTTCTTCAATTTTTTTCAAGTACGAGGTACGGATTCGACTCTATAATACGTTGAAACAGATGGGAAAAAACTCGTAGAGCTATTAACATGTAATCTCAATTTAAGAATATATTTTAATTTATTGTATACTCTTGTATTATTATTACTTATTTATTGAATATACACACACTTCTTTGCAGCATTTTTAGATTGTAATTTGGAGTTCCAAAATCTTAATGTCAGCTGTGGTCGTGATGGTACGTCATCGTTCTTAATTAATCTATATAAAGCTAGAGTAGGCCTAATGCATTTGCATAAAATCTGACGTGGCCTATGTTATTTTTAAGGTCTTTTTTTTTTGCCAACGTTATTTAAGGTCTTATATATATATTTAGAAAAATATATATTAACTAAATAGGGATACTTTGTCCTATTGCGTGAAGTTCGAGATTTTTCTCAATTTATGAAAAGTGGGTATTTTCGTAGACCATACTATATATTTATTAAATATTAAACATTGTTTATTGGACACGTTCGGATTAGCAGTTTGAATTTTCTAAACGTATGTTCAATAGTAATTTTTTCGTAAAATAAAATAATATTCTTCATATATCTACTTCGACTTGCGTAAAAACACTTCTCTACCACGTTTCCAAACAAGCTCATTAATTATGTAAATACTGATATTTAATACATTGATATTGATTTTTCTTTTTTTTTTGGGCAGTAAATTGATATTGATTATTATTCTACCTGCAATTTTTGTAGATCCACTGAACTTGTTTTTTTTTGGTGCCGGAATTGGTTCCCTTCACTTACGCAATTTTTATACTTCCATTTCGTTATACTGGTACATTGATTTTTAATATCAGAAGATTCAGAAGTTGTGAAAATAAAACCATGCACAATTGGATCATCTCATCTCAATTTACACAAAATCCCAACCTAATCGATATTTACTTTTAATTAGAAGAACGATTAACGTAGAAATTGGATACAATAATTTCTCAGTTTCAGAAAGGATGCAAATTCCTACCAAGTCCATTCACATTACTAAATATTCCTACCAAGTCTTGCCTGTAAGGCAGGAACGATCTCTTCTTCGTTTGCTCACCTTCCTTCGTCGTCCTCGTCTTACTTTTTCTCATGTGATAACCCGAAGGTTCGTGTTTACCGCCGTTGCCGGCGCCGGAGATCGGCTTTGACACCTCATGAGCCACTTTGCTGCTCCTCTTGCTCTGACTCACAAACACCGCCGCTTCCTTCCTTCCACTTCCATGGCTTACGCTTCTAAGAAGCAGGTCCCTCAGCCTCCATCTCTTCGACGACGACGATCCCGTCGACGTGTTTTTCTTGTTCGTCCTTCCCGCCGATGCTGATTTCGGACTCCACACGCAATAGGTCTGCGGAGGGATGACACCTCCGATGACGACGTCACTTTCGTCAGCATTGGAGGCGGAAGACGAAAAAGACAAAGTTTCTCGCTCCTCGAACATGAGCTTCCTCAGAGGAGGTCGACGATGGCGCGGAGCCGGCACCGTTTCGTTCGGCTTGGGAATTGAAGAAACTGAAGAGCCTGCTACGGCAACGACTTCGTTCGACGGAGAAAAGTGAGGACCGTTGAACAGAAAATTGGTGTTGTAGATTGGGTACATGGGCTTGATCTGGCCATTGCAGAAAATATCATCGGCGGAAACCGGCGAGGAGTTGGGGTCTGAACAAACCAGAGCGAACTCAAACTCGTCGTCTTTGTTCGGGTGTCGGTCGTTGAAAGAATCGCGGTGGGATTGGGTGCAATCGAGAGACTCCCAAGAGTCGGAAAGCAGGTCGTCGTCGGAGAAAGAGAGAGGGTCGCTCCGAAACTCACTCAAAACTCTGGCGGCAATCTCGGCGAGTGTCTCAGAGGAGTAGCCATTGAAGCTGGGAGAAGAAGCCGATAATTGATAAGCCATGGCTTCCGTCACCTGAACCTGTGTCATACACGCCTCCTTTGTTTACGGCTTCAAGATGGTCACTTGGGCGTCCTTGGCTTTTCACAGAGGCAGAGATATTGATTGAAGTGGAGCTATACGAAAGGAAAATGAAAGAGATGAGATATATAGGAGAGTGAGCGACGCAGATACGCCTTTCATTCTTTCCTACTGTTTTCTTAACCAGTGATGGATTTTTTTATAAATAATACGGTCATTTAGAAAAGTAAGGAAGTGTTTTTATCAATTACGAGATAAATGTATGAAGAAGATTATCTCATTTTATTAAAAAATGTTGTTGGAATGTTTAAAAGCTTTTTCAAATACCTCCAATATTTGGTAAGTATAAAATGGTTGTGTTATTGTACTTACCTATAAAAAGGTAAATGATTTGTTTGGTGAAACGTTTAGAAAAATCAAACACACTTTTAACAGTGTAAAATGATTGCACAAAATCTATATACTATTGTACCATTCCGTCCAGATATTTCTACAAGCTACAGCTTCACTAAATCGAATTGTTGGTTAACTAAAATCAGCCTGTGTAATTGATGTATTTTTTAAGTATACTCTTATTTATGATTCAAAACGGGGCATATAGAATTTAAATGAAAGTGGGGCATGCACAAGGTGGGATGGGATGATGTGAAAGAGTGTGATAAGGTGGCTTGGTTGACACGTCTAGCCAAATGAATGGAAG
>JANTPZ010143018.1:0-27120 GCA_025593235.1 Vachellia pachyceras
TCTGTTGCTGGTTTAGGCGTGCGAGATCTCAATCTTGCCCGTTCTGTCGGGGAAATCTGACACGAGTTAACTCTGGTGACCTCTGGTTCTTCATCAGTAGCAGTGAGATAGATGACTTGGATTCAATCATCAAAGAGAATGTAAATAGGCTATTTATGTACATTGAGAAGTTGCCTCACTTAGTTCCACATCCTATTTTCACATCTAATCCTCAGCATTGGTGAGAAGTGGCAGAAGAAGCTCACACACACACACACACACACAAAACGTAACGGCCTCACTTTCTTCTTTATATGTGAATGTGATCAGTTTTTGCAGGGATTTTTTGAACTGTCGAGAAAGCATTGGTAAATAGGCTTTTCCCCATTTGGCTTCATTAAGTATCAAGTTTTGTGGTCCTCCATTCAGTGTAGTTAGATGAAATTCCCGTTAAGATGGTGGGGTCATATTGGATTTTCTTATTTTCTTAAAGAAATATCTATTCATTTATTGGCATCTCAATTGTGTGCTTAGTTAAAGTTTGCATGTCACTTTATTATAAACGGGTCAGATTAACGATAGAATATACTTTTTACAATATAATTTACAGTTTATAAGGTAAGCATATATAAGAGAAATTTTGTTGAAGTTTTATTGTTGTTAACTTATCAGTCCCATCAATGATAGTAGTATGGGGCTGACAACAATTTTGTAGGTATATTATTAAAAAGTAAAAAATGAAATTAAGGGGAGAAATTAAAATGAATTTTATCTAAAAATCACCAAGTTTAAAATTAGTTTTACTCCCAAAGGAGTGTGTTTTTTTGTACCTTTCATATTTTATATAATTGATTTCAATTTCTTAATAACTTTTCACATTTTTATTTAGAAGTCATTTTTCTAATTTTTTTGTATTCTTATTTTATAAAATTTATGAAGCAATTAGTGTGTATAAAATAATTCTTGTGGTGTGATTATATCCCAATTGAGAATTTAAATTTAAAATAAAAATATTTTATAGATTTATATGAGTTTGAAATTAAGAAATTAAGAACAACTTACATTCCAAAGTCTTCAAATCAAATGTAAACTGTTTAATTTAACAACTTGAATCATGTTAAACAATCCGGATTTGATAAAAGATATATGTCGGCAATATTGATGTTTTCAAAAATACAAAATGAAAGTCTTGGCAAAAAAAAACAAAATGAAAGTGAAAAAATGTTTTAAGAAATAAGTGGTTCTCCATTTCATCCTATCTATAAAATATTAATTACTTAAATAAGGAATTTTTGTGATTTTTTAATAATATTTTTCTAATTACTTATCATAATTTTTTTCCCAACAAACACACAGTAGAATTACTTTAAATACGTTAATTTATAATTGGACTAAAAAATTGATCCCGATTTTTACACAGTCTGCCCAATGCAATGCATCATGTGATTATTCTTTTTTTAATCAGATCAAGGTCTGCGTTTGCGGCAATGAAGTGATCATGTGATTAATTTAATTTTATTTTTATTAATTAATCATTTCATGGCGTTACTGTTTTAATGGCGGCTATGCGAGCTCCTACCACTTGATCGATGTCACCGTTCATTTTGGTTTGAGACTCAGGCAAAAAAAGGGGTTCTACCATTGGCGCTTGGAAAGGCGGTATTGTTCGGAAGAACATGGCCGTCGTCGGAGTCCTTGCTTTACAGGGTTCTTTCAACGAACACATAGCAGGCAAGCTTCATTCTTTTCACTCCCTCTCAATTCTCTGGAATGTCTAAATATCTATTGCATACAGTAATATAGCTCCTTGCTAGCTTAAAGTTCTCTTTTTTAAGAATTTTTTTTTGTATCCATGGTAGCCCTTGGGAGGATTGGTGTGAAAGGGATCGAAATTAGGAAGCCAGAACAGCTTAGCGATGTCACTTCACTTATCATTCCTGGAGGAGAAAGCACCACCATGGCTAAGCTCGCTGAGTTCCACAACCTGGTCTCTTGTTGCTCCATAATTAAATGCATCTTTCTATTGCTTAGATACTGTATAATTCTGTTTTGCTTGCTGCTATTCGAATAGTGTTACTGACTGAAACAGGATCCTGTACTATGTCTAATATTTTACGATACACGATAGCCTGTTTGCATGAGTTAGTATGTTTTCTTCTGGGTCTTCTTATAAACAATTCTTTACAAAGGAAACTGATGAAAAGGGACAAAATTTTAAGTATTCTATGCGTGTGGTGTGAGTTTTGAGGTATGTGAGTTTCTTTGTTGAAATTAAGTGGAGTCTTGTCCTCATTTAATTGCAGTAATGGACTGATAGAAGATAGAATGATTATATCCGATTAATTTATGCTTCTGGCGTCTCGTTGAAGAGCAAGGGCCTTGTAATTTATGTTGAGCGTTTCAATTGAACAGTTTCCTGCGCTAAGAGAGTTTGTTCAGATGGGAAGACCTGTTTGGGGAACTTGTGCAGGGCTTATATTCTTGGCAAATAAAGCAACAGGTTGATTTTGTGTATATTTACCCCTTTTCTGCAATTATATTGAATTTTGAGGAACATTTTAGTTTTTTGTTTTACTTATCTATAATGAACGTGAAAGTAATTTTTAAAAAATAAATGCTGAACATTATTTCAGGACAGAAGACTGGTGGACAACAACTAGTTGGAGGACCTGATTGCACTGTCCATAGAAATTTCTTTGGCAGCCAGGTAATGCCATAGTGGATGTTGAATTATTGATCATTGAGCATTCATTTAATAGAGAATCACATGGCAAATAGAGCTACAACGGGACATTGGACATGAAACTTTTTATGTATTCCATTGGGTGGAGGCAAAGGTATTGTCTTTGCACTCTTCAGGAATGACCTTAGACTTAACATATAAACATCTTATATTGGTGCCAAGTACCTACTTTTATGTTATATTGTCCCCAAAAAATTTAGGTCTTCCATAGGATATTGGAACTATAGGGTGAAGGCTGCAACAATGAATAAAATCTTATGAATCTCTCTCTCCTCTTTCCCCTGACTCCCATTCTTGATTGAATATATATATATATATATATATATAGAGAGAGAGAGAGAGAATCTTTTATTGGTTATTATCACACTAAAACAGTTTGTCCAAGTTTCTGTTGAAGAAAAGAAAGCTCAAGTTGTTCGCTTTTTCCATAATGGTTTTTTCTGTGCTATATTTCAGTAAAATGTGCAGAACGATATATACATCTATGCATGTCATTTTTTTGGTCTCATCTAACCAAGAATCATGTCAATTTAGATTCAAAATTTTGAAACCGAGATTTCTGTACCAGAGCTTGCATCCCAAGAAGGTGGTCCTGAAACATTCCGTGGAATATTTATTCGTGCTCCAGCAATCCTTGAAGTAGGGCCAGAAGTTCAAATACTGGCTGATTTCCCTGTCCCTTCTAAGACATTGTTGGGTTCAGATCTTTCTCTTGAAGATCAAAAGGTTGGTGACTCCAATGTTAGAAACTTCAATCTACAAAGTGAAGTCTTTCCTGTAGAAGCTTTAATCATTGATAATATAGATACTGTCAACCGTGGTAGGAAAATTATGTAATGTTTCAATACAGTTTCAATCTGAGGTTTCACGTCTACTATGATCTGTATTGAATATGATACAGCTCTTTTTTCAAGTTTTGGTATGTCATATGTACTGCATGCCACCTGAACTGTTTAAAATGCGTTGGTTTAACTTTAGTTTCTACCCACTACCTTGTTGTAGAAAGGTGGTTAAGACTATGAAAGGAGTGCCATTAGGTAGATTGTTTTGCTGTAATCCTTTTTGGTGGTCAATGAATCGTTTTCTTATTAAAAAAAAAACCTTGAGTTTCTGGTTTGCTTATAAATTATGGATATGGCAGGAGAATGGTGAGAAAGAAAGTAAAGTTATAGTTGCTGTTAGACATGGATACATACTAGGGACAGCTTTTCATCCTGAATTAACAGCAGATACACGATGGTACGTATTGATTCTTCTTGGTCAATTTTTTCTATGGACTATGCTTTTGGTAAATACCTAAATTCTGTTCTTTTTAAATTGCAATTTAATGTGATATGAAGTTCTTAACATTGAATTTTTGAAGTTCTTAACATTGAATTTTTGCAGGCATAGTTATTTCTTAAAGATGGGAAATGAAATTACAGAAAAGGCATCAAATAGCTGTGTCCCAGTTGAAGTGAATGTTTGTTATAAACAACCGACACAGAATGACCTTCCTATCTTTCAATAGGGCACAAAGATCTAATGGCAAAGCCTATCTTAGTGATTCTGAATGAAACTTTTTCCCTCCATCTTATGTTTTGCCTTTTGAGAATGATCTATGATGATTGTTAAAGTTAGGTATTGATTGCTGAATATTATTGTTCTTTGACTTGAGAGTTTTTTTCTTCAGTGGCAAGTCTTGTCTGCTTCATATTGTCTGTTCCTTTTTAAATTAGAACCATAATTGTACCTTCAAATCTTGAACCTGAAAAAGAATCAAAAGGTGTTCCCTTCTGCATCATTAGTATCATTGTATTGTTTTATTTGTGGGTGATCTTATCTAATTATTTCCTCCGACTTTAAATGTAAAATCTAGTTGTAAATGAGTTTGTCTTAATGCACTGTATCTTTCATATTTATAATTTCTTTTCCTAAACTTTTTATGTTGATCGCACACATTTAGAAATTTTTCATTTTTTATATAAAATGAGTAGCTTTCGATACACATGACTAAAATTTATTATTGACCCAAAAAAACTACGGAAACATGAGAAAAAAACTATCAATTAAATAATATCAACTTCCGCAATCGAGTTCACATTTTATTATTATGAGTTTTAACATTTTTAACAAGGGTTATATATACAATGTAACATTTTGAGTTTCTAAATAAATGTCACATTGAAAATGAGATGGATTTTAGTTTGACTGAAAATTGAGAATTTATTTTCATTATTTTTCCTTCATGAATCACTTGAAAGCAAATCACGTCATATGGCTTTGTTCATGAAGCGACTTACCTCAAAAAGTGGGTAGCTTTCGTTGACCCTCAAATCAATGTTGCGAGAGAATTATACAAGGTTATAAAGAAGGGATTTAATTACTAACAATGTCTCAATAATAAGTGAGAAACATAAACTCGTCATTTTATATACAAAACTTATCACTCAAGCTCCTCAAATGTTATAGGATTTTTGGGGGATTAGATCCCTTTCTTGGGACCACAAAATGATTCCCCCAAACACATCTCACCCAAAAAAGGAAACAAAGGAAAAGCCAATAAAAGCGATTCCAACTTCTTATGTATCTGCCAGACTGCCGAAAGCATTTTGCTGAAACAATTTGGTAAGACTTTATCTTTCATTCATACCGAGTTCTTTGTGTACAATGTACGTAGATGCTTTTGCTACATATGTAAGTACCAAATCGATGATCTAAAATAAAATTATGGTACTTTTAAGCCAGCACATTTCAGGCTACAATGCTAAAAGGTTGAACTTAAGTACAAGAACTAACATAAGAGTAACCAAGCAACTAGCGAACATGAACTGTAATATAGTAGCCTCCTAACACAGACATCAGAAACTAAGCTGTGAGCAACATTCAGTCATCATCTTCATCATCCTCGTCTTCGTCATTCTCCTCTTCGTCCTCCTCTTCTTGGTGTGCATCCTATATAAAAGGGAAATAACATAAAATTAAAAAGCAAACTACATGTCTGTAAATTTCTACTCTACAAAACCCTGTCGGTTGAGTTAAATACAGAAAACGTAGAGTCAAGCGCATGAACAAGAATCACAAGGTACAACACAAATCCAATGGATGTGAAACAGTACTCATCATCAAATGATTCATTGCATACCAGCCGAGAATTTTTATTTTACAGGTTCCATATGAAAATAACTTAGAATTTAATGGAACTAATTGACATCAAATATAACACTGTAAACTCAGCATCTCAATTTATATTATGAAGGTCGGAAGCAAAGGCCATGGATCAAAGCATGACTTTTCTAGATAATAAACAGCAGTATGCAATTCATGCGTGCTGAAAATTTTCCTGTTCAACCAACCAGTAGCTAATCAAATTTAGCAAATTTAGAATATAAAGAAGAATCAAAAGGTTCAGGTAAATCCATTGTTCAAGAAATGCCATTATAAGATGGTACAATAACTCCCAGATGAAAATATCTTTTTATTTACCCCAACAACTCTGTAGCAACCGCAAATAATTTACCAAGCTAAAGACATTCAGGATAGAATAGAACAAAGAACACATGCCAAATAATTGAATAAAAAGGGGGGTAAAGGAAAATGGTGAGGTTGGATTTGGATCATCTCATGTAGACGGATAATATTGTCGTATGATGAGATAGAGACAAACTTGCTTGAGTAGTGGACCCCAAAATATGAGTTATACACATTGTGTCTATCTCTTTTCTCACACAACAAAATCATGTTATTCCTTTAAATGAGGGAATCTGGATCCGGTGAGCCTACCTCTCCACTGGCTTCATCCTCTTCATCATTCACTTCAGACTTGAACTTATCCGATTCCTCATCTCTGCCATTGACTGAGTTTGTCTGGTCAAAAGGAAAAAAATAGAAAACAAATCATAAAGACAAGACAATCAAAGAACTATATAACAAAACAACAGGAACAGGTTGCTCACCTGCTTTTTATTATATGCATTCATAAGTTTTTCATACTCAGCTTTCTTTTTGGCAGCCTTCTCTTCATATGGAGCTTTCTCCTTCAGACCCAATAATAAGTTAGAATAAGAGAGAGCATAAACAGGATCTATGAATTCAATTCAATTGAAGATGATAAAGTTGATAGTATATATATGATTCTATGAATATTGCTTATATATATAACTAATAAAAAAGGTCGAAAATTATGAAGCCAAGATTGAAGTGCTTACAGTAGGAGACAGAGATTTCCATTTCTGTCCTCCAGCCTTCCCCACCTTTAATCAAAAAGTACAATAAACATGGATGATTATTCAAAATAAAAATTTAAAAAAAAATCTAAACATGAAACTTACAGCTGATACAGCCTTCACATTAGGATTTTCTGCCTTAAAGGTCTTTCTGAACTCCTCACTATCACACAGAACAGGAGATAAGTCTGACAATTTTTCTAAAGGGGCTACTAGATAAAGGGAGAAAGCCAAGAGAGACCAACAGGAAAACAAAAAAAGCACTGGGCGTTTGTTGGGATCTTTCTTGGCATTCCTCGCCTTCTTGGCCATTTTTGCACTGGTCCTGTCAGGCTTTAGAGCAGCCTTTCGTTTTCCAACCATTCTGAAAATAACAAGCATATATTCCATCATGCCTACACTAGAATTTTTAGAAATATGCAAATTACTAGAAGTCAACGCCTTCAACAACAAGGAGACATAAAGTTATAACGGAAAAAAATACCACAAATTCTTGCCGATACACGACGGTATTAAGACATAAACAAGAACAAGGAGACATAAACAAGATCTAATGATACATGAACTAACCGATCATCAACTGCTCCCTTCACCTTGCCGTTTTTCATCGTTCAAATTCCTGGTATTAAGACAGTCTGCAGTTGAAAAGAACAGAAAGGGATCAGAAATATCCAATAAAAAGGGGTAAAGTGAACAGATTAGATAACACTGGAGCCTGCAGGATAGCAGCAAAATCAGCTCCATTTATAAAACAGGCTCCCAATAAAATTCAGATAGATGCAACACAAAAAGGTCAAATATGTACCTAGCAACCCACCTATATAGATAGATTCTTTATTCAAGAACAAAGAGTATACAACTAGCCAACGAAACAGAATAATTCAGAGTTTCAAGCACACATTTTCCAAGTCTATGATATTTCTCATCCAAAATCAGAAAAAAATATAATGAGAAATTCTGCAGACTGAAATAGGAGGATCAACCCCAACAAGTATTAAACAATCATCAAATCAGGCACTTAATGAGATAGAGAATAAAAATAATTAAATAAAAATACATTTACTGGCCCTTGACATCCTTAAAAGCCAGAGTAAACAGATACCAAGAAAACCCTTGCAAACCCGGAAACCTTTTAAACTTAGTTTAAGCTTCTCTCTACTCATACGTCAACATTTTAATTTCAATTCCTCCCACAATAAACAAATCCCATCAATCAAAGAATTCAGCTCCGAATTTTTGCAGCTGCGAAACAAATGATAAAATTTAGGTCAAGACATGAATGTCGAATGGATTATGGAAGAAAATGAATTACCTTATGAGGAACGAAAAAGCAGGGGACCAATCGCGCGAGCGCGAAGCGAACAAAACAGAGGGAGAATTGAAGCAGGTATTGTTCCAAAGGGAAAGGGATTATTGGGCAGGAAACAGAAAAAAAGGTCAACTGGAGGTAACCTGCGAAAATTGACGAAGCGACCGGACCAGCAGGTAACGGGTGACTGTTTTTGAGGCCCACAGGCCACAGATCTTTTATTCTCCTTTTTTGGACCAATATGAAATAAAACCATTTTTTTGTGAAATTATAAAAGCAAAAAGGAGTTACAAAATAATGTTCTGCATGATCAAAATTCAGTGGATTCTAATGATAATTAAATTAAAGAAACTTAAACTTTTAAATATCATTATAACCGTGGTAGTTCTTATTAATCTTAGGGCTTTTTTTGGAATCTCCATACAAAATCTAAATTTTGTCTAAGGATAAAATTTTTTCTTAAATCCTATTTTAGATACAAAACCTCGGTTTGAAACCTAGGTTTTGGAAAATCTATTTTCTTATCAAATCACACCCTCTCTTCAAATAAATTTTCTTTTTCATACTTTTTCTTTTTTTTCTTTCATCTTTCATACCTACTTTTTACCTTGAACTTCGTAAAACGTAATAACTTCTCAAATAAAATTTTTTAAAACCTAGACTTTACCTGGAAATTGCATAAAAGCTATTATCCAAAACCCAAATTTTACCTTGAAATCCGTAAAAGTTATTTTCGAACAGAATTTCCAAATGTGGTGTTAGAAGGAAAAATTAACAAAAATCAATGTCCAATGTAACTTAAAATGTAAGCCATCCCCTCATTGATCACATTCAAACTATTAATTTCAAATAAAAAGAAAAATTGTATGGATTAACTCATCCCATTAAATAATTAAGAATACTTCTTTTATCATGATTTCTAACGATCTGCCTATTAGATGTAGAAATATGTTATCTTTCCGCTTGACTTAATTTTACATGATTGTTGTTGTCTTCATCATGAAATTAAAACATCATGTGGATATATATATATATTATTGTTAAGACCTCCTCCATCTCTTAACGGAGGCATTAATTTTTTTTCCCGTCTGATTTTTGGAACTTCGCCCCGATTAATCTGGATGTAATTCGCATCGCCCACCTGAAAATAGTGGGTGAGTCTCCCAACAGTTGCTTCTACATGCAAAAGGACTCGAACTCGAGACTTTGCTTAAACTGAAACAAATCACTTACCACTTGATCCAACTAATCGTTAGTACAGAGGCATTAATTTTAATCACACAAGAAATCTAATTTGACTCGGTTTTCATGGTTACAACAAGATACCCAGAAAAGTACACAGCCCAACTTGATTGATATATATATATATATATATTTTGCTTCTTGAATTTGCTTTGCGATTCAAAAAAAATTAATGTAACAGAGTTTACTTGCAACAGCCAGTCACATATGATAAAGTTTTAAAAAAAAAAAACTGGAAAGGTGCCGATTTGTCAAATAATCGTGAAACTAATCACAGTCAACGACAACTACATGCATCTACATTGCACCTAATCAGCCAGCACGTGTCCACACTTTTGTACAAAATGTTTCTAAGGCTAAATCTAAAAATTGGTGTGTTTTGATTAACTTTTAAAAAATAGCTTTTAAAATAAATTTGTAAAAGTAGGTTCTAAAAAAAAATGATTATAGAGAATATATTTTATGAAAAAACGATTTTGATAAAAAGAGATTGTTTAGATTATTGTTATCACAATAACTTTTTTTTATGTGTAAATTACCGAAAAGGACATAAGCTAATGTTATAATTGCATAAAGAATAAAATTTAATTTATATTTTTATTTAAAGTTATAAATAAATAATAAATATGCATTTTTATATAATTAATTAATAATTAAATGCACATATTCAAAATATATGTGATGTTTCAGTAACACAAGAAAATATATGTTGGGTAGAAATGGAATCTTAAAAAATAAATAAAAGTGAATCTTTTGTAACATGAGTTATAATTTTGACTAATAAGATATTTATGGATATAAAAAAAATGTATTCATATCATTTTTTATCATTTACTAATAAAGGAGTCTAAAAAATGGGGGGAAACAAGTGTATAGACGAAAAAGGAAGGAGTGGGCATTTTGGGTAGAGCAACAATGATCACAGAGTAGGAAAAAAAGTGGAAAAGGGTAGCTTTTTTCAAACATGGTTTTAGGTTAAGAAGCACTTCTTAAAATTTTCACATGTTAGGCAACATTTCATTCAAAATCATGTGAACTCATAATTAATTTTGGGCCAACCGATCCGGTGACTTGGGTTTCGTAATCCTAATGGGCCTACTGGGCTATAGGTGCCTCTAAGGATGGTAACTTTATTGTAAAATCCACTTGAGTTACTCACATTTGATTTAACGAAGGAGACTATTCTCTCATAATGTAACAGGCCAATATTCAAATTCTGTTAGTAGAGTTGTTTACATTTAGTATTTGATATTGCCTCGTATAGGAGGATGCATATGTTTAACAGAAAAAATCTAGTTGAATTAATACAATATTTGGTTCCCTAAGTTTACTTTCATTTTATATTTGGTATCTGAAATTTAAAAATAATATTCTCACCCCTCAAATTTTATTTTATTTAAAACATTTATATTTAAATCTAATAAAAATTTAGATTATTTTATCCTTTGAAGGATCAAAACTCGGGGTCAAATATTGTACCAACCCAATTTAGTTCTAAGTTGGATTTGGCCGAATGAGCTAGTCCCTCACAAACTAAAATTTGGATCTTTACTAAGAAAGATGTATGTATTTAATATTCAACAGTGATTTAAACATTGAGCTTGTTTGGTAATGCGTTTAGAAAAGCCCAACGTACGTTCAACAATGTTTTTCCGCAAAACAAGATAATCTCTTCCACGCATTTACCTCATTAATAGTAAAAACACTTCTCTATCGTATTGACAAACAAACCCATTATCACCGTTGATGAGGATATCTAACCTTAAAAAATAGTTCTATCTACAACTTTTGAATTTGAATCAATTTTTTTTTAAAAAATCAAACATAATCAAGTGCCATGTTATTTGTCATGAAACTATAATAAGGAAAGAACAAAACTTGAAAGTTTAAAACTTTAAACCCTCCTATCAAACAAAACTGAAAGATACAAAATACTGAAAAAAGAAATAGAGCCTTTTATTATAATAGAGAATAGAAAAAAGTGAGCATATTTTTTTTTTACCTGAAGAGCAAATTGTTTTTGGAGATATAGTGCGAGACACTTTATTTGAAGGGTAAAAAAAAATAGACTGCAAAAGGAGGCATTAAATAAAGGTTACTGCAAAAATATGTGACTTTCACATGAGGCATGTGCAAGAGAATATCGTGATTGGGCGAACACGGCAGATTTTCAAAGTTCCTGATCCCAGTGGTAGGGTCCATGTTATATGCTACGGCTGGGCCTCCCCTCAGCCACGTGGCAACACTCTTTACTTCTCAGTTCTCTCCTTGCTAGATTGCTAACCGTTTGGTTTGGATCGGTGGGATGTTCTGATAAAAATAAAAATAAAAATAAAAATAAAAAATACAAATTGAGTTTGAAATTATCTTCAAGCTTTTGTGGGAATGCCTTGGAAGATCAAAATAGAAAATAATGATATTTGCTCTTTTTTTAATTTTGGAAGAAGGGACAAGAAGGTGTTAATATACAGGGCATTATTGTATTGGTGAATGGAGGGTGTGAAAGAGTGAGCTTGTTTGAAATAACGTTTTCAAAAGTCAAATGCACGTTCAACGTTATTTCAACGGTATTTTTTTTTGTAAAACGAGATAATTTCCTCCACATATTTACCTCAACTTGGGTAAAAGTACTTGTCTACCGCGTTCCCAAACGGCCCAAGTATGACGTTGTATCTGATAGTATTACAAAATTACATTCATCAAATTGAGATAAAACTTTTCTTATATATGTACTTCGTAGACTATGAATTATGATGGAAAAGTGTATTACATCCCTAATCCAAACAGGCCTATTATAATTTGGCAAGCCCCCACTATCAATGGAGAAGGTAGAAATGAACTCAAAGAGATGACGGTGGTCCCGTTTGACTGAGCTTTTGAGAAGCTCAAACACATGTATAGTAGTATTTTTACTGTAAAATGAAATAATCTCATTTACATATTTGTTTTAACTTACGTAAAAGTACTTTTCTACTGCGTCTGAAATAAGCCCAATAAGCTGGAGATGCAATGATGTTAGAAACACTCATAGGCACTCAATCAGGTGTTAGGTGCGTGTATCTTCTTTCCAACAAAGATGTGCATATATTTGAACTAGCTTAAGGAGGCGGTGTTTGAATTTAATAATCTTGCAATTGCTTGAGACGTGACATTTTGAATAAGGGAAACTCTTTTCAACTTAAATATTAGAAAAAATCTTATTTAAGAAAATTTAAAAAATGACTAATTTGAAAAAAAAAGGTCATAATTAAGATGATTCCTTAAATTAAATGGGAAAAAAAGATCGTGGGTCTCACATGAAGGATTTTTGTTGGGGCATGCATGTCGCAAACAGGGACAAAAAAGAGAAGAGAACGAAAAGAAGAAAGTGAGATTTTGACTAAATCGAATAAAGACGAGAGGGCAATCGGAGGAGGTGATCTTACATGCGCATTTAATGACAGTGAATGAAATTAACATCGTAACATGTCCTTTGTCTTAAACACCTGTGTCTCCTTCTTCTTCGGTGCACTTCCCTCTCTTGTTTTTATATTTGGAATATTTAGAAACCGTGAGGATGGAGAATGGTAGAAAATGTGAAATGAATCTTGGCGGGAGCAAAAAAAAAAATAAGACTGAAATTGCTGTATCAATTTAATAAATGGTGAACATCTAGCAAAATGTTGGTGGCTCCAGTTATTGTCTTGTTGTGTAGGAAGAGTTAAGTGTTCGATCGAGACTGTAATTTCCATGATGTCCAACCAAAAAAATGTAACTTTATCTTTTTTTTTTTCCCATCCGGTTCACCAAAGCTTCAATCTGACTAATCCGGACCTGACCCGCGTCGCGCACCTGAAAATGGTGGGTGAGTCTCTCAATGATGGCTGCTACATATACTAGGACTCGAACTCGAAACCTCGCTTAAGCTGAAACAAACCGTTTACCACTTGATCCAATCTACCGTTGGTAACTTTATCTTAATACACCCGTGAGATGTGCGAGGCCAACAGCTCAAAGGGCCATTTTCATTGTTCGGACGAGGCTAATACGTTACGGGTTACCTATGTTGGGTCAAGCAGGATTGTGCCTGTGGTTACAACCTTATTGGCCATTCAATTTTTAAGATAGTGTTTCCATTCAAGTCAGGTTGATACAGCCAAACTGCAGAGATTAAAAACGTTGTGAAAAATACGTTTATACATGAACGGAGATAAAACTCATATATTATATTTATGTTATAGACATAAATAGTTTCAATCGTTAATCTAACAGACACTTCGATGTCTCATGTTCGTGGTAAACTCACTTAAAAACCTATCTCTTTGATGAAATTGTGAGTCTTCCTTTGAGAATGCGGATTTTTACTCGAGTGTGAAGAATGATGGAGGTCTTGTATGATATAACCTATTAAAAGTACGTTCATATAAATCGGGGTAAAACTTTTATCACATATTTATATCCTAAATATAAATCATAGTAGAAAAGTAGTTTCTACCACCGATCTAAACGAACTCAGAGCATGTTAATCCACTGTAACAAGTGGTGAGTGCTAGTTGCTCTGATGACATACGGGGCATGTTTGAGAACGCGGTAGAGAAGTACTTTTAACGTAATATAGAATTATATGTGAAGAGGATTAAAAAAATTGTTAAACATGTGTTTGGACCCCTTAAACACTCAACCAGGGCACCCATTGTTGAAATACAATTTTAATGTGGACACAATTTTAAAATACTCAAGGGTAACGCTGGGAAACGGGTTGGCCCGCAGCCCGAGCCCGTATAGCCGCCAACCCACCATTTTTTTCCCCATTTTTTATTTTATTGTTTTACTGAATTTTTTAAAAAAATAATACAACAAATTTACATAAAATTTACCAAGCTCATTTGATTTTTCGGAAGAAAAATATAATACATCTCTAAAAAATATAATCAACAATGTTTACAATACAAAAACATAATACATAATCAACAATTTCTAAAGTAAATATGCATTTAAGATTAAATAATAAAATTTAAAACAATATTTGAAGCTATCAAAACATTATATACTTCCTATTAAGGGCTCGTTTGGAACCTAGTTTTGGTAACTTAGGTTTCAAAACCTAGGTTTTCTCTTTCATACTTTCTCTTTCATACTTTTTCTCTCTATCTCTTTCTTACTTTCCTCTTTCCTACCCACTTTTTTGCCTCGGAATCCGTAAAAGCTATAACTTCCCAAACATAAATCACTTTTCAAAACCTAGTTTTTACCTCGAATTCTGTGAAACCTAGATTTTAAAATAGCTTCCAAACAAGCTCTAACAACGTAAAATGTTTAATTTTTTGGACAAAATTAATATTTTTTGGAAAATGGATTCAACCCGTGGGCTTAATCCATTTTCCCAGCTCTATTTGAGATGATTTGTAAATACAAAACCATCTTTTTTAGATACATTTGATTTAATTATAAAAAATTAAAAACTACTTTCTCATCACAATTTAAAATACACAACATAAATATACAGTAAGAATTTTAATTTAACTTCTATGACGACGTGACACGAAGGCAAGGAAGGCTAATGGACAGAGAGGTCGAAAAGCCATGGAGTTCATACCGAGGGAGGGGTGGGGTGGGGTCCTCAGTGGGCAGAGAGGAGCGTCCCTGACACCCAATTTAAACTCTCACTCTTCTCGAAGCCAATCTCCAATCTCTCTCTCTCTCTCTTTCTCTCTCTGATTTTATAATTTCGTCACCCTAACCACTCTCAAATTTCCTCATTTCGTTCCTTTCCAGGAATCCATTTATTGAGTAAGTCATGCAATTACTATTGAATCTCCCCCTCCCCAAGGGAAAACCCAATAATGCCAAACCCTTGCTTCCAAGTTTTGTTTAACCGTATTACCGGCACAATCTCATCCTCACGATCCAAACCAAAACTACACCTATTACCATCATCATCATCATCATCATCATCATAATAATAATAATAATAATAATAATACACTCCCATCGTTGTCAAGTTTTTGTTTTGAATGCAATATAAAATAGCCTCGCATGCACTTAAATACAGTATTTTTGTTTCCTCTTTTCACCAGCTCACACAGAGTGCTTGTTTGAGAACTCATTTTTGATCAATGGGTATGTAAGTTAAGACAAAAAATATTTTAAAATTCATAAAAAATATCTTAAAATATGTAAAATATCTCGGAATCAGTGAAATCTTTTCTCTCAACTAAATTCTCAAACACACACAAATATTAAAGTAGCATTCATTTACCATCCATGTTGTCTCTCAGCCGTATTTTGTGTTTGGAATCAATTAAGAATTACGTTTATGTAAGTTGAAACAAAACCTCTCTTACATACCTACTTCGATTTGTGTGAAATCATTCTCCCAACGACTTTCCGAACATGTATTTAGTAGTTTGTGTGACAGTAGAGTAGACACATTACGTTGGTTAGCAAATTTTAATTGGTATAGTCACCAGCACCTCCCTCATTTGTGTATAAAAAATTTGATGCGGGGGGCAAAATGGGGAAGTCCATTGATTGAAGCAAACGTCAAAAGAGTATCCAACGCAAATCCAAGTCTTTGTTTTGCAATGAAGTGAAAATTTGTTGACAATTTTAGATCACCTCTTTGGATGACAAAAAGTCAGCAAGTCAAGAAAAATAAAACTACCATGATATGATTCCTCCCCAACCCCCTAAAATTAACTACAATAAGCAACTCTTTTTTTCCCCAATGGGTGCATGATGCTAAATTGTAAAAAAATATTATAAAATAGAACATGTTGTTATATAAATTATATGATATTATTTTAGCATATCTGTTTAATTACGTACTTTTAAACTACCTTTAAATGGGTATTGAAGAAAATAAGGTGTTATCTATATTTTAATTTCCATGAAATAAAATAAAATGACAATTATTCTATGTATAATATATTATTTAGAGAAGATGTTTCCCTGCATCTTGAGGTTTGTGTTTCTCTTATAACTCAAAGTTCCTTTACTAGTATTGCGGCGTGGAAGTTTATTTTATGGCCTAGACACGGTGAAGTTAAAATTATCAACTTAAGTCTGTTTAGTGAATGTGTACATGTGATTTTTTTGTTGGCTTAACTTGTGTCTGTTCATTGTGTTTGTTGACACTGTTCTTATTTGGGCAAGGCCTATGCCTATTCTGAGTGTATGATATCACTATTCGTTACTAGGTTGGAGTTGTGATTTTATAATTTATTGCCAGGCTCATTGTGCTTTCTCTACTATTATCATTATTGTTTTCCTCCTTGACATATCTCTTGTCTCAAGGAATTTGATCAGGAATCATTCTTACAAATAGATTCTTATGAAAGCAGATTTAATAGCCGGGTGGTTTGCCAAAGCTTCGTTGGATGGCTCTAGCCCTTCAAATTAGATATTTTGAGTGTTGTCAAAGTTGCAATCCTGTATGGTATATTGCTTACACAAACTTTCTTCCAATCTTGTCCTTTATTTTGGCCGTGTTGATGAACTTTTCAATGCTAGTGCTAGTGCTAGCCTTTATAATTTGCTTGTCTTTCATTTAGTATCATGAATCTAAGACTATGTAATTTCACTTTGATTTTAATATAATCGCTTTCTTTGTTTGCAAAAAAGGTAATGAAATTCGCAATAAAGGAGTTTTATATTTACAACTAGAGTAAGGAGTAATTTATCAACAAAATTTCTTTTCTTTCTCTCTCCCATTAGTGAGATAGAGGATTAAAGTTCATGTGCATCACATTCGATGTAAAATCTGATTTGGAACTTGGAAGCAAATAAGAATATACCATCATTCACTGAGAACTGTGGATACATCCACCTAAGGTGTAAAAAAAAAAAAATCAAGTGTCTGTTCGACTCAGCGTTTGTAAGGCCCAAATGTATATTTAATATTGTTTTTCTGCAAACGAGATAATCTCTTTCACATATTTGTTTCGACTTACATAAAATTACTTTTCTAACGGGCATAGCAATGTATAAGTATAAAAAACACGTTTACACAAGTTAAGATAAAACCCATCTTACTTACTTATTTGGCAAATGATAAATTACATTGAAAAAGTATCTTATACCGCTAATTCAAACAAACACAATGCCAATATAAATTTGAAATAAAAGCCAACAAATGTTGACTTAATAAGTAAGGAATTGACTTACATTCCATAAAGTCATAAATTTTAAATTTTATTGTCGGTGTAATAAATTTGTTGGTGAGGGATATGAAATACCTCTATAAGCATTATATAAACGTAGAATTATGCCTGTCTTAGTGTGTTTATGAAATCTGACACAGCTAAACTTTTTTATAAAAAAGAAAAAGAAAATTGAAATCAAATATCTTAATTAAAATTAATATAAAAATAAAAATGACCTTATATTTATAATTGGTTTTTAAAATATAAATAGAATTTCTCAAAGTGCATCCCATAGTAATAAATTAACAAAGCTCACAAATTGAATTCAAACCGTCGGCTTTATTTCGTCTTCCGTTTCAAACATCTGAGAGAATCTTGTGCCAACCGGAGAGGCCTCCTCTTACTGCAACCGCAGCTGCAGCTGCAGCTTCTTCTACCCTTCTTAAAGGAAACTCGTCAGAATATTAAACCACACCAAATACTCTCTTCTTCTCTTTCTTCCACGACACAAAAGAAAATCACTCTATTATCTTACAACGAAGCGTTAGCTGAGTTATTGACAATTTGAAATCTGTTTTATTTGGGCGAACCTGTGTTTAATTGCTTCAAATTTACCCAGAAAACGGTAAGAAGATCTTTCTTGAATGTCTCTGAAACCTAAACATATCTTTTTTGAGTTGACTCCATTATCATTCATGTCATTTTTGAACGAAATCCTTGTTTTCTCGGTGTTTGAAATGCTGAAACTTCGCAAATGACGCTTTATTTGAAGGAATAATCAAAGCTGAAACTTCGAGAAGCTAAGGAGAAGCCATGGTGATGAAGGAGAGGGACGAGGAGCTTGCTCTGTTCCTTGAGATGCGGAGGAGGGAGAAAGAGAATGAGAAGACCAATCTTCTCCTTCTTCAGGACTCCGATGAGCTCGATGGATCTAATCTAGGTACGTTTCTGTTTTATTTTAGCTCTAGCAATTTCATATGATGGCATGTGAACGGCTGTGGTACAGTTCTATTAAACGGTGCCGTGTTTTTTATGCTATGCAGAATCTAATCTGGTTAGTTCTCCCATTTCTAAGATGGTAACTTTGGCGGTGCCACGGAAAACGGGTGCTGATGAGTTTCTAAATTCGGAGAATGAGAAGTCTGATTATGATTGGTAAGCGGATGTGTATAATCCGGTCGCACAGTAATATAAATTTTTTTGCAGACCATCTGGATTGAGAAGAGAATGCTTATTGAGGTTAAGATGTGTTGAGTCGTTAGTTTGATTAGTAATCTGACACGAGTCGAGAGAATTTCTTCTTGTTTATAACAGCTGGAATTCTGAGCTGGTTAACTTGCTGATTGATTGGGAAACTGTTCTTTTCGGAATTATGAAAGTTCATCATTGTTGTTATGAGGATTTCGAGTAACTATTTGCTTGCTGTTCATTGATAACCTCTCTATATGCTGTCATGATTCATGCCAATTATTATTTGCTTATTTTAGATTTCCAGAATTTCTTTTATGGAAAGTAGGAAAGACAATAGATGCTTGAATATTAATTTGCTTCTCAAATAATGCAAGTCCCTAATCTTAATCTCGTTGCAGTTAATAGTGGCTAATAATTTCAATTGTAAGAAAAAGAAAAGAGTCTAATAATTTCCTTTGCTGAGGTTAAAGTTAATTCTTATGCCAATTATTTTCTCCAACTGTAGAAATCAATTTCTGATTTTACTTGCCATTCAATATCATCGTCTGAAAGTGATCGTTGTTTGAAAAGAAAATCTCTGAGCACCGTAATCTAGTCATCGTCTGCTGATTTCAATGGAAACCTTTTGCGGAGGAATGGATTCTCTTTCTCTTTGCACAGTAAATCAATTATTGTGTACATTTGAACGACATTTCAATGCCATTCTATTGCCGACAGAGACCCTCATACCCTGTAAACAGATTAGATGCGAGTAATTACCTCTGGAGTAGAGGTGTCCCACCTCATTCCGATTTTCTGCATTCAAATTGCATAGTAAAATTGTTCTGCCTAAATTGCGTGTTGACCTAAAGTGTTTGTAATCAGGCTTCTGTCGCCTCCTGGTACCCCTCTTTTCCCTACATTGGAGAAGGAGTCACAGATATCAGTGAAGAGTGAAAAGGAGATTCCTACTGCTCGTTCAACAGCTTTAAAACCTCGGGTAAGAACCTTCTTGTATGATTGTTGGATGCTATTGGTTCATGCCTCTAAGATATTATAATAAAACTGTGTAGGAAAAAGATTGTAATAAAACTATTCATAGGCTTCACTAAAAAGTTTTAATCGTCGACTTATTATCAGAGGCCATGTGTTGGGACCTTGTGGTTTATACTTTCTTTACACTTTAAGCCCAAAGAGTTTCCATGTCGGGTTGTGTGTTAGGACTTGTGATAAAAATATATATTGGCCTAATATTTACAACAAACCACGTCAGCTTTATGCCTTTATGTTTTATTTTTTTTATTTTTTACCATAACTTAAAAAACTTTCTTGAATTGGGCTTTCCCGTACCTGTTCTTTATTCTCAACATGTGTCAACATTTATTGCTTGTGTTAATTTATTTGGCTCAATGATATCATCTTTGGAACTATGTGCTGCATCGTGTTACAGTTAGCTAATGTTCAATCGGAACCTGCTTCAAAAAACAATTTAAGCTCCAAGCACCATGCAGCAGCAATACCTGGCCTTGGTTCTTCCAATACTGCTAATAACAGGAGAACCTCATCTGGGGTTACAACTTCAGCCACTTCCAGATCTGTGACACCATCTGGAAGGCCAACATTGTCTTCAACGACCAAATACTCTAGGCCCTCTACGCCTACATCCCGGGCCACAGTAACTTCTGCTAAGCCTGTAGCTCCACCTGTGAGATCATCCACTCCTACTGGCACTAGGGCCACTGCTCCGCCTATGAGATCATCCACTCCTATTGGCACTCGGGCCACTGCTCGTTCCTCAACACCAACTTCCAGGCCTTCTTTAACAGCTCCTAAGACCGCTCGAAGATCATCAACTCCAACCCTTCGACCTTCAGCCCCATCAAGTGCAAATGGAGTGTCTTCACCTGCCTCTCGATCTTCATCAGCATCAAAAGCACGCCCAGCACAACCGAAAAATCCAGTGCAATCACGTGGAAGCTCTCCATCTGCAAAATCTAGGCATGTTGAACCCTCACAAATGCCTGGGTTCTCACTCGAGGCTCCTCCAAATTTGAAGACATCACTTCCAGAAAGGCCAGCTTCAGCCTCTAGGACTAGGCCTGGTGCACCTAATAGTAGGCCATCTTCTCTTGGGGCCGGAGCTAGTGGTGATGGAAAATCGAGAAGAAAGTCAGGCACTCCTTTCAGAGGAAGGACTTCAACTGGGGTTGCTCAAAGTAATCATAGCTCCATTCAAGCTCTGAATAGATCTCGTTTCATTGATAGTGATAACGACAGCCCAGTTGTAGTCGGGACTAAAATGGTTGAAAGAGTTGTGAACATGAGAAAATTGGCGCCACCAAAGCATGAAGATCGTCATTCTGCCCATAGCAGTTCTGGCAAGTCTTCATTGTCTGAAAGCTCAGGATTCGGAAGAACACTTTCTAAGACGTCCCTAGATATGGCAATGAGGCATATGGTATGTTTCTATATTCCATTATTCATACGTTATCTGAACTGATTTACAAGAATGTTGGGGCTCAAACTGTGTAGCATAACATAGCCATAAAACATAATGCGAATAATCGATAGGATTGCGCAGCTAGGAAGTAAATACCGATTGCTTGATTTTAGTTCTCTTCTTTATATGGCAACGATTGGTTATAATAATTGTGTGTCTATATTTTCATATATTTGGTTCCCCCCCGAGAGACAACTTAGATGCAGTTTGAGGTTTCTGCCTTCAATCCTTTATTAGAATTATGCCGTTTCATGGATTCCTTCTGAAAAACTAAGTCGGTGATATGTTTAATTCTAAGAACAGTCCACAAGTTGCATTTATAATTAAAAATTATCAAGTTGCATTTATAATTAAAAATTATAACAAATACCTAAATATTGTGCCAAAGCCTTTTCTCTTTTTCCCTCTTATCTTTTTCTGTATACTTACAAGCTACACAGCTAAGTTACTGAAACCAACCATTTAGCCCAATTACTCTATCCAAGATCCAAGTCCTCTGGTGAATATACTGTTTTTTTGGGGGTTTATTTTAAAAAGTTTGTTCATGCGCTATCATTGAAGCAATAGCAAACAATGATCACTTAAAGCTGTTCCTATTTCATATTAGGCAACATCACAAGCCTTGGGTTATCTTGTACAGGACATTAAGAGAAGCATTAAGGGGAATCTGAAGCCACTTGTGGCAAGCATTCCATCTTCCTCTATGTATAGTGTGAGATCGTCTGGTTCATCAAATAGCAGGACAATGAATGTTTCGGATTCTCCTCTTGCCACTACCAGCACTGCCAGTTCTGAACCAAGTGTAAACTTCAATTCCATCTCATGTGATGGAAGTGAGATTGAAGAAAATGATCTGGCAAGTGAAAGGGGAAACTCTTCACCCGTTAGTCATCAGTGCAATTGATAGATCCATCATCCATGGAACCACAAGTCCAGTTTGTATATGGTAGTAAAGCTAGCATAGAATATTCAAATGCCAATGAAGCACCGATACGATTCAAAGATGGGTTCGTGTTATTTCTGACTCACGCATCAGACAGCACATGATATGAGACTTTTGCAGTTTGACACAATATATTTAGTTGTGTCACAGTCTTGCAGTGTACTGGAATCTGTGCTTCTCAAACTGCGTATACTGTCTCTATTGTTCTAATGTTCTATGTAATACACTTAGAAAGTGCATCTCTTAGAGATATTCATTTCCCTTAGTTGGAGATTTCATATGTGCATGCTTATGGCCTGAGGACTATTAGTACTGAACATTGGGTGCTATTAATTGAAGAACTCCTTCAATATTTCCAAAATGCATTTGCTGAATGATTCTATTTTATATGGGAATTTGCATCCAAAACATGTTTTAACTGAAACTCTCTCTTGTTTCAAATGTGATCTCACCATTAATTAGCGCTCAATTTTTTTGGGATACCATTCTGTTCAAGTACTAAAACAAGACAATGCAATGGCCATACTATCATAATATTTTGTGTGGGGTAAGCATATTATCGTAATATTAAAATTCCTAAGATTACACGTACATGTAGTTTGGTGGTTAGTCGACAATATCAAACACATCGTTAAATGTTGTCAATCTATTAAAGATTATTAAAGAAAGTCAATCTAAATAAATGCGATAGCTTATTGAAGGATTAGACATGATAAAAAAAATGTAAGCAACAAAGATAAAGAAAAACGATGGATGAAGATTCAATTTTAAAAGATAAAAGATATAAATAAAAATCCGCTTAAAACTACTGTTCTTTGTCGAACTTATTATTGGACAAATCAATCTAAAATTACTTTGACGGTTATTAAATAGGTATACGAAAAATATACTAAATTTTCTTCCATTTTGATGTATTGAATGGATGTTTGTGATTATTTAATTATACCTCAACATTTAGTATAATAATAATAATTATCATTAAAATTACACTTAATATAATAATATTTGAAAATGTTTGATTAACCTGTAAAATTTTAAAATTAGGGAAAAAGAATCAACCACGTGCTTTTCCCTATGGCCTCAGGCAGCTCTCTCCCCATTTCCTCTCTATTGAAATCTATATTTACTTTCCACTTAAATCAAAAAGTATATAAAAAAATTTGGTTAGCATATTTTTTTAAAGTAATCAATAAATTATTGTATAAAGTAAATTAATAAATATGAACCAATGCAATAATAGAGACTATATTATAACATATTTTTTAAAATTAGTTATATTTGTTCAATTATTTTATTTAAATGTACATACTTATTTTTTATGAACTAATGCAAAAATAGAGACATATTATAATATATTTTTTAAAATTGGTTATCTTTGTTGGATTATTTTATTTAAATGTACATAATTATTTTTTTCCAATAAATGGATATGATTAATTTATATATTATACTCTTATTATTTTATGCACGGGAGGGTAAATAGAGATTACTGGGTAGGAGCTCACTGGAGGCCCCCCCCCCCCGGGGCGGGAAAAGTCAACCACCGTAAGATTACCGGTCTGTGTGCTTCATTTACAGCGGCAAGCAAAGAGAAAAGAAAGACTTGAGTCTCTTTCACAGTTCACATTTCCTTGTTAGGATCCTCTATTGCCTGACTAGCTCTTCTTTTTAGACTTATTAACTTCATTTTTCCAATTTTGTGGCTCATTTATGGACTCACACGGTTCTTCCAACCATCTGGTCCCTCTTCATCAATCGTACTATCAAGGGTTTCGTCATTGCCCTCTGTTTTACGCCTTCCGTCAATTAAACATTTATGATTTGAGGTTTTACGGTCATTCATCAATGTTGGGCGAGATCATGCCCTTTTCACCTTGAATTTGGATTCTTTTCTTCTTCTCCCATCATCGTGGTTGTTGGATATAGGTTAAATTCGACGGATAAATGTTGTTAGAGGATTTATTGGCTGTACAGGGATTGCAATTTGCATGTATATAATAGCTATGGTTGGCAATTGCTTCGGTGCCTTGAATTTTTGTAAAGGGAAGGATGAACCTGCTGGCCAGTCAGGTGAACAAGGTATGGACAAGGATGAGGACGTTGATTTGTCTGATTCATAAATTGTTTAAATCAACAAGTGATCTCGTAATTTTAATGATTTTATTTCCTCTTTCTTGCATGACGATACAGTACATCTGTCGTCTGTGCTTCTAATGACATTTAAGTCCTGTAGCAACGAAATATAATTATGTCTTGAATTCCTACTTTTAATTGACGGATATTTGGTACAGAAGGAGGCTCGGATGTTACTGGAACTATAATTATAAAATTAACTTTGTATTCTTGATCGATGCTACGGTAACGTAGGAAAACTTCCTTCTACGTGAATGAATTATTCTGTTTTTTCTTTCTTTCTTGAGTTCAAAAGAATCCAGATCTTCTATATTCACATTTGATGCATATAATGCAGTTGGAGTAAAATAAAATGGAAAAAAGGAAATTGGTAAATAGGTGGAAAGTAGATTATATGCATAGTCTCACTTCATTGTGTTACTTTCTTTGCTAATGCATGAATGTAGAGGATTCGAGTTTAGATTATGCTGTGGCATTAAATAACGTGTTTGCTATTATTGTACAGTAAAAAAAAACTCAACCATTCTAGAGGACCTTAAGATACCATCATTCAATACATTTAAAGGTATTGTTTTGTAATATCACTCTCAAACTGCAACCAGATACATTTGATGCAGTTTAACCTGGGTTTATCTGTCTTTTGATAGTTCAGCCTGTGAAATTTCCATTTAACTCTCTTGAATAACTTAATTCAGTAACTTTGTAGGATGTAATCAAATTCAATACCCTATTCAAAATGGTTAGTATTGATGTCAATATGCTAGTAAAGATGTGTGACTTACCCTATAGCCATTTGGGTTTATTTCATCTTATTTGCTATCATTATATTTAACTATTGTCTCATCCAATCAGTCGGCAAATTAGATTGGGAGTTATGCGGGCATCTCCATGCCTGTTAACTCTTGAGTTGATCTAATGTCTAATGATCCATTTGTTACTTAGATAATGTTCTAACTTCTACCCACAAATGCATTCACGACTTTCTTCATTGATGTTTCCTATTTTAAAAATTCAGCCTTCTGCAATTTTTTATGTGTGATTTATGGGTTTTGTGGATGACAGTGATTGCGACTAAAACTTTTAGTTACAATTCAATGAGATCAGCGACAGGAGATTTTCATCCATCTAGCAGAATTGGTGGCGGAGGTTATGGAGTTGTTTACAAGGTAAGATAGATGACAATTGGGAGATTTTTCTGTCCTTATTTTTATTGTTTAACTCCTATGCTGGCTTTCAAACGGGCATACATTTCATCACTATTGTCCTCTCTTTTTAGTTTGAGTAACACTTTTTGTTTCTTTCTCATCGACATTTTTAGGGAGTTTTAAGAGATGGTACTCTAGTTGCTATCAAGTCTCTTTCTGTAGAGTCTAAACAAGGGACAAAGGAATTTATGACAGAAACTGATATTATATCAAAGATACAGCATCCAAACCTTGTGCAACTTATTGGCTGCTGTGTTGAGGGCTGCCATCGGATGTTGGTGTATGAGTTTTTGGAAAACAATAGCCTTGCAAGTTCTTTGCTTGGTAAGTACCAGAACAATCCAAATATATGTATGGAAGTGAGTCTTGTCTGAACTGGATAGATATTCAACCTTTTGATTCGGAAACAAGTTTATCTTTACATGTTATAGAAATTTATAATATTCCAAAAGTGGAACTTAACTGTTTGAATCAGACCCGCATTTCCATTTCCCCTTATATTGATTTCTTCTGGCTTTTGGAGCGCAGAATAGAGTCAAAATGTGATAGAATTTGTCATGCTTTCAATGGAGGCTTTCGATAGATATGGGTGTGGTAATAAACATCAAACGCTTTTACAGGTTCCAGAAGTAAATATGTTGCCCTGGATTGGCCAAAGAGGGCTGCTATCTGCTGTGGTACAGCTTCTGGTCTTGAATTTCTTCATGAAGAGGCTCAACCTAATGTTGTTCACAGAGATATCAAGGCTAGCAACATACTGCTTGATGGAAACTTTAATCCTAAAATAGGGGATTTTGGTCTTGCAAAGCTTTTTCCAGACAATGTCACTCATGTTAGTACTCGAGTGGCAGGAACTGTGTAAGTAATAATACACAATTCATATTATGAAAATCGTTTTATGTGACTGTTTGCTGAGTTGCACCTTTTGAATGTTTTATAAAACTCTGTTTCTTCTTTTCTTCCTTCTCTTTTCTGAATCTTCTGTGAAACCATTTGAATGCAACCAATGATTTATATTGTTAATTATAAAGATACAAGGGGCTCATAACTTTTGGTGTTTCTTAGGAATCTTCCCTAGGCAATATGAAGACCTATACCACTTTACTTGGTAATATTCGTTCCTCTCTTCATATGACATGTGGGTATGAGGTGGCCATGGATTAGTGTTCTTGACATGCACATGTGTTTGCTATTTTGATTGGTACTTTATTTTTTTATAACTATATTATTTGTTGTTGGGTAGTTTTTAATAATATATTATACATCAACATGTAAATATTATGGTGTTAGTATGTGTTGAATTGCAATGTTTGAGTAATCGGAAGATAGAAAGATAATGGAGAAACAAAAAAAGATTCTGATTTTAAGTAAATGTTTTTTTTATATAGAATAAAGATGGAATTGCTCTTGTTGAGAGTCAAACTCAAGACATCCCACTTACTAAACGGGTGCTATAACCAACTGAGCTATGAGAGCTTGTTGATTTCATGTAACTATTTATAACCTCCTTCAGGCTAAATTAGCACCTGTGAGGTTGAAAAACCAAAGATGACAGTCTGCCTTGCACT
>JANTPZ010143019.1:0-19387 GCA_025593235.1 Vachellia pachyceras
TTATTCTTGATCCCAAACTCATTTTCATGTGTTGTTTGGCTTAAACACAACTCTTTTACCTCAAATAGAAATTTGGACAGCATTTCCCCTTAGGTTTTGCCATTCCAAAAATTTACAAAACATCCAAACAACAACAACACATACACCAATCAACTCCTTAACTTGCATAGAGTTGTTTGGTACCAATTATTTGATCTAAATCCCTCTTTTTCTCATTTTTTTCCCACAAGAACCCTAAACATTTCAGCAGCCAAAATCCAGCACAAGTCCAAAAACTAAACCGATAGAAGTGAAGAGAAAGTTCCAAGGAGTAGAAATATATGAAAGATTTCATCATAACTCAACTTTACCTTGGATTTTTGAAGCTTTTTCTCTTCATCCATGGCTGCCTCTTCTCTTCTCTTTTCAGGTCTGGTTGTGTATGAAAATTGGGCTGGAAAATGGAGCAAAAATCTGGTCATAAGGTCTTTAATGCATGTGAAGATTAGGTGGATGGTTGAGATTTAGTCTTGAAATATATATCAACTTGATCTAAGGGCTCATATTAAACCACCTTTCAACCACTTGCTTGGCTCTCATTGGTTGCCATAAAGGTGTCATAATTGGGTCTAAAAATCTGGTTTGCGGTTTGGTTACACTAACCAAACTGGTTACCGTTCGGTTACTTCTACTGATTACAACTTTCACCGATAAAAGTAACTTAACTCCAGTAAATTTTTCTCTGCCCTTCTGGAGATATTTTATTCCTCTTTTAATCTCCATAATTCATTTACTAATATGGCAAAATATTTTCCCAAAAATACCCTTGAAATTCGTCCAAAAATAACAGGGTAATTTTATCCTGCCGAAAATCCCTGAAAATCGTATTTCCGACAGGCAATTAACTTTTAAGGCAATAAAAATTTCTATAATTTTCACTGATACTCTATCCCTTTTCCTTTCATCACATTGCCTTCTGGATTATAAAAAAATTAATTTTTGAATAAAATTATATTTTCAGGATTTTCTGGCATTTTTCCTTAAAATCGGGAAATTTGCCTTAATCGTATACTTGATAATAATTTTATTAATTACTATAGAATTCACTTTTTTTATACCCTGAACTCAACTTATTGAGGTCTCCTAGCACCTCAAATAATTATTTTAGGCCGATTTACCTTCAAAATTCTCTAAACAGAGATCTAGGCCGCATTTTGAAAATCTGCCAAATCTCAGTTAATCAGTGAGTTCTGCTTTATCTTTTGGGCAACTGTGAATTTTTCTGATATTTTGGTCAACAGTTGACTTTTTGACTTTGACTTTGACTTTGTCAAATGACAAAAATGCCCTTACACTGTCTAACTTTTCATAATTCCCATTTTGCCCTTGACTTTTCGCCCTTGATCTTTTCGTGTAATGACATCTGGGTCCTTCCCAGAAGGTCACCCATCCTTACACTACTCCAAGGTGAGCACGCTTAATTGCGGAGTTCTCATAAAATTTCTCCCGCTGAGCCAAGTTTGATTTTGGGTTATCCAGTCCATCAGCATCAACTTTTTTCATGCTTTCTATCTATGGGCTCTAACTTGACTTTTGACTACTGGTTTGACCCTTTTTATCCAATGACCATATTGCCCTTGGTCTTTATACTTAATCATATTTATGTCCCTAGCTTACATTCTTAGTAATTTCAAAGCCTCATGACTAATTTGACCAGGGTCTCTTTGGTCCATTACCATCTTCTCTTTCTGTACTTTTATTTCTGGGTCTTATCTTATTTCATAACTATCAGTTTGGCCTCTATTTCAAGTTATAAAAAATGGTGGATATTACAACAACAGTGCCCAAAAGCCCCGAAAAAGCATTTTCTTAGAAAATTAATTACGGAAAATCTGAGAAGAATTTTGAGGAACGGAAAAGGGATGGAGTATCAGGGAAAAATATAGAAATTGTCCATGCCCTTAAGTCAAATTGGCCGCTGGAAGCCTGTCTACGGTGTTGCACGCAAATCGAGGAATCCTAACGAATTACGAGGAAACCCAGAAACATTTTGGTCTAGGGAATGATGCCACCTAGGCAAGGAGCCCTAGGGAATGGCGCCACATCAGAGATAAAAGTCTTCGGAAAAGTAAGAAGATAGTTACCCGAGTAAAGGTTACTTTACGGAAATGTGTGCCACTGGATCAAGTAACTGGACGGGCAGAGGCCCAGTCAGCCCAACCAGACCAGCAAGGGAAGTCTGAAAAACACTTTTTCACCAAGCAATCCAATGAGGACATGTGGCACAATCTCCACCAAGTAAAGTCCTATTTGGTCCCCAAGTATCAATCTAAGCCACACAAGTTTCAAGAGGATTTTACATAAGGCAATTCCTCCCTTCTCTCTCCCTCATTTTTGTCACTTCTCTCCCTCTCTCATGGTCTGAAATTTCTCTCTTCCTAAGCCCCAAAATCGTCACCTTCAAGCTCCCAAGGAAGAGGAAGAAGAAAGCACACAATCACAAGGTAACTCACCCACACCACCAACTCTTTCTATTTCTCTACTCCTTGTAACTTCTACTACCTCTTTTATGGTTGATTTCCTTGATCAAAGCCCTCTTTTTGAAGATGAAAAGAGAAGGCTTTTTAGGTAGTAAAAGATTGCAAGTCCATTCTTGAGTAGTAAAAGCTATCTTATTGATTGTTGATAGTTGTTTTGGTGGTTGTGGAAATTTTTGGAAAACCCTAAGTTTTGAGGGTGAGGGTGACGCCATCTTGGCTAAATGGGAAGGGCTGTTTTTGAGCTATTGCATGTATGGATAGTGGTTTGGGAGCATGAATATGCAAGAATACATGTTGAAAGTTGAAAACTCTTTCTTGCTCTCATTTTTTATGTTTCTCGGCCAAGCAAAGAAAAAATAGAAGGGATGTGTTTTTGGTTGTTTTGAGGCTTCCAATGGCTTTAGAAGACAATTTTGTGCAGGGTTAAAGTAAGAAAAGGATTTGGGAAGCTTTTGAAATCAAAAGAACAACTTACAAAGATTTAAGGGTTTTGAAAGAGCAATAGTTGTAATATTGCGTTTTTGGTGATTTTTCTTGCCTTGATGGTGGCTGGAAATTTATGAGCATGTTATTGTATGGTGTTTAGGAATTTGAGACCTTCAAGAACACTTTTGGAAAGTTACCCAAGAGAACTTTAAAGTTCAAGAAAAAGGAAAGCTAAGTCAAGGTAGTAAGACTACTAACTCCTCTAAACCATTTTACGAACTTGTTGTGAATGGTGCATTATTCTATGATGTATGAACTTTTTGTTTTGTGTATAATATGTGATCTTGATTGCTATGAACATATGCATGATAATGAAATGTTTTAATATGTCAAATGTACCTTGATCATACACACAATTTGAAAAGTATTACATGCACATTCACAAGTTTTGTTAGTTAGTTTTGCTATTGGGATTTTAAAAAATCTCATTATCCCCCAACTAACCATGTAGGTGCAAGTTCAAGCAAGGGTAAGGAGAAAGTGTTTGATGCTTAAAGAAATCATAATGATATGCCTTGCTTATGGAAGTTGCAAGTTATGTTTGGATGTTTAAGTTCAAATATGATTGTGGTATTGTAACCATAAACTTCTACATGAGTGATGGTAAAACTATGGGAATGCATGAATAATATCATTTAAAGAAGTTAGACAAAATAGGCATGCAATAACGTAAACTTACTAGTCAAAAGAGGTTGTAAAGGATTTTACAAGAAAATCAAGTTTCCAAGTGAAAAGGGTTCCAAAGGCCCTGAAACTGACCTAGTTCAAATGGCAACGAAAAATAGTAAACGAGCTCCAATTGAGCTGAACATTTTCAGTCAGAAACTACACATCCTAAGATTTAAAATGATATAAAGTTTACGAAATTTGGATGTGTACATTAAGAGATATGATTTTCCAAAGTTTAAGGGAAAAAACTGGAAAACTGGACAATGACCATTTGACCAGCGTGGGTTTTTAGAATAAACTGATTCAAATGGGAAAGTTTTCGGACCAATGAGTCTTTTTCCCCTATATACAACTCAATAAGATAAATTTAGAAATGGGAACCACTCAATTTCGATTTTTCTAGAATTAATTATAAATTTTCAAAGTTGGGCCAGAAATCTGGAAAATGGGCCACTAAACAGTAACAACGCTTTTTTCTTTTTTGAAAATTCAAGTTCACATAAAAAGCCCAATTTGAGTTATCCAAGACCCAAGAGTGGTTCAAAAATGATCTAATATGAGGATATAGGGGAAAAATAGGAGGTGTTACACGGATGATAAGGTTATGATACGATGAAGATTACTTCTATGCAATGATGCTTTGATCTATGTTGTGTTGTGTGACACATAAATTATGCATAATATTTTATTCTCAAATAAGTTAAGAGTACATATCATGTTTTTAAATGCATGTATGTGATTGGATATGCTACTAAGATTCTCAAGAAGCTTACCCAATCAATGTAACCAAACCCTAGGGCTATCCTCATCCAAGAAGAGAAGAAGGAAGAAGGAGATCATTTCTTGAAGGGGTGAGTAAGAGCCTTTGTTACTTGATTATCATTTGGAAGGTTGTAAATACCCATAAGGGTTTATGTGTGGTTTATGGATGTTAGTATGTGTAGTGGTAGATTTATTTTCAAGCATGCTAGGCTAGGTCAAATGCTCTAAAGGCATTGATAATGCAAGTTAAAGCAACCATAGTTCAATTGGACCAAATTATAATCTAAAAAGGGATGAAAGTCAACAATTAAGAACATAAAGTTGAGCATTTCGTTTTGAAGCACTTAAGTGAGCTAGGACATGATATTTTACCACTAAATAGATCCGCCTTTTCTCTTTAAAATGAATTAACATACCCAAATTTGATAAACACACCAAGAGATATTCACTTCCAAATTTGGACAAAAATGCAGGAAAAATAGAAAACAACCAAATAAACAGCAACTTTTGAAATTAAAACTAGGCATGATTTTGAAGTGAAAATATCCATAACTCATTTTTCCTCTCAAATTTATCTAGTTATCTTCACATAAAGCTTGTAATCACTCTATTTCAATTTTTCTACAATTAGTTATGCTTTTTCAAAATGTAGGCTATTTTTAGAGTGCTATGAACACTAATCTGAAGACAAAAAATTTTAAACTTTATTTTCACAAAATGTGGCCAAATAAGGTAATTCCAAATGCTTTCACTGGGTATGTTAATGGGATAAGACTAAGGGTATTACAATCAGGGTCTTTGTAGTTTATAATGTGAGAGTATGCTATTTGTATTTTGGATGTCGTCATGTATGAGATAAGTCTGTTAATTAATCCAATGGAGTTGTACAATCTCTTCCATTTATACCACACATTTAGGGATTCTGATTATGGTCATAAATATAAAGGCAACATGAAAAAAAATCCATTCTGTCTTGTTTGCTAAAAGTAAATTTTACTCCATTAATCGATTCCCTCATAGCCATTGTTAAAAATAAATTTGTTTCACATCAGGTAGCCATTTAGTAAAAGCATCTTTAAATATTTCGTAAGAATCCACAAATAAATTAAGGACATTTCTTAATACATACAAATAACTTTTTTTGCTGTTAACTTTTTTTATAAATTAGTCATTTGTTTGTTATGCATGTGAGCTGTGGAAAAACTACCTCCAGGTTCCAGCCAAAAGGATAATATTAATTAAAAGTCTCATATTGTGTGAAACGAGAGCAATAGGGAATCAGATTGACGGTTCCAAATTTCAAACAGTTTGAAGCTTTAGGGAATGGTTAAAAAAGGTAAAATACATGGACCATTTCCAAAATTTGATATATAGAATAAAAAGTGTCAACAATTTAATTTTCCAAATTATTTACTATATGTATATTGACCAAGACTTCGTTGACTGTAATAATTTTACATTTGCCTTAGGTGATCCCAAAGGAAATCATCCAGGTTTGTTTCTAGAACTTAATCAATAAGTTGAACCAATCAATACAAAAATATGTAAGAAAATTATCATTCACAGGTATTATCTCCTACACACACAAAAACAAATGTTAATTAATTAACTAATAGCACGAAGGTTAGAGGACACATATGGCAAGAGTGAAGATTACTGTAAACAGTATAAACATAGATATTAGCACTATTTATCCTAAAATGATCAAATTTTACCAACATTAAATAAATATATTTTTCACACAAATTATTGCACAATATAGACAAATTCTTGGATATATGGCTGTGTCAAGCCATTTCTTGGGTCAACGGCTTTACAGTTTATACCACACGTTACGCCATCAGAAAGAAAAATATCAAAAGTCAAATTCTTAACTTTGAAAATTAAATATCCATAATATATTTGGTCAATGGGTTTTTTACCCATACGTAACATTGCATTTTTGGTATGGCTTTACGTGTTATTGTTGAAAAGAAAGAATTGGAAAATGCTAATGAAAGCCAACTTTTGGTTAAGAGCTGAACAAAATGTTGGCCCTAGGGGCCAATCATTATACCTTAAGCACGGTTGATATTTAATGTTTTTCTTTATTTTGTTATCATAGTTTTTGCATGTTTATTATGATAATAGCATCCTTGGATGAGTTATAAAGATCGTCCTAAATGTCACTGGTCGGTTGTCTATGAGGGAGCAGAGATGAAATAAGACCAGTATGACTTTGATAAGGTATAGAGATACGAGTCAAAGTCATAGACACTTGTAAGAGTACAAGGTGTTGTACCAACCCGCTATGAGAAAACTGCATAGATTCAGTCATTAGCTTATCTCACCACGCCCTTTGACTTGAGATCATCAATAGATTCCTACTAAGTTTTGACTTAGTCAAAAATCACCTTTGACCAGGTGATAATGTCACACACCTTAACTAACCTCTTTAGCTTCAATTTATATCAATATGGAACCACTCTTGGGCCTTGAATAGCTTAAAAAGTCTAAAGAATTGAAATCTGAAATTTTCCTTTTTAAGGTTACTGCTCACAGAATTTTGGCCCAACTTTGAAAATTCATAACTAATTCTAGAAAAATCGAAATTGAGTAGTTCCAATTTCTATTTGAAGCTTGATCCTCTACATGGGAAAAATACTCATTGGGTCAGAAACTTTCCTAATCAATACAGTTTATTTCGTGAAAATATACTGTTCATATGGTCATTTTTCATTTTCCCAAGTTTTTTCATGATTTTCTTCAAACTGTGAATGACCATAACTTTTCGTACAGAACTCCAATTCCAGTGAACTTTTGCTTGTTTTAAAGCCTGTTATGTGAACTATTTTTCTGTAAAACTTAAGCTCAATTGAAGTTCATTTACTATATTTCACGTCAGCCAAAAGTTGTGGTTTTGACCAACCTTGCAACAACTTTTATGAAAAATCACAACTTTCTTTTCTTCCCCTTTTGGCATGCTTTTCTTTTTACCTCTTTTACTCTTGATTAACATGCATTCATAGATATGTAAAGAATTCATTTACATCACTTTGACTAGCATCCATGTTGAGGTTTATTTTTTACAAAACTACATGGAAATTCACATAAAATCATACATGAATTTACATAATTAAAAATACGAACATAAGGGCATCATAAACTTGCTTCAAGCATCTACCATTTTTCTCTTACCCTTGTTGGAGCTTCCACATAAAATGGTTAGTGGAAAGAATGAGATTTCATGGAAATCCCAATAGTAAAACTAATACACTTGGGAAAATGCATGACATACTTTGAAATCAAGTGTGAATAATTGATAACAATTCATGTGCAACATAAACATGTTCATGCATATGGCCATAAGAATTCTAATGCACAAATTCACACCTTTACCAAATAACAAGTCATGCATAAACTTAAAAACATTTTCACAACATTATGAGTTAAGGTTAGAAAGCTTTGCTACTTTATCCTCTTAATTCCCCTGGAACTTGAAGCTCTCTTGTTAATCTTTTCCAATGATTTCGTTGATATTTAAATTTCCTAAAAATTACATAAGAACGTAATCATTATTCTCAAGCCATCATCAAGACAAGAGAACCATAAAAACGCACTATAACTTCCCTTGCTCTTTTAAAGAATTCTAGAGCTTGGAAACTTGTCTTAATGATTTCTAATGCTTCCCAAAACTTGTGCTTAGTTTTACCCTATACAAAATCTCATTTTAAATCCATTGGAAGCATTAAAATCATCAAAATCCAGCTCCTTCCCCACCATCACAGATCTGGGGCTTGTTTGGGGAGGCCGTTTACCTCCCCAAAAGCCATTCCTGCGCTTACCGAGACAAAATTCCTCTCATATATTTACCACGGAATCTGTGATCGTTCTCCCAATGGACTATCCAAACAAGCCTCTGGACGAAAATCTTCCACAAGCACAGATTTCTTAAACTTTCAACATATACAACCACATATTCTTGTTCCCAAACTCATTTTCATGGGTTATATAGCTTGAATACAACTTTCCTACATCCATTAGAAATTTTGGCAGCACCTCCCCGTAGGTTTTGAAATTCCAAAATTTACAAAACCATCAAACAACAACCAAACAATAACAATATATATGTCAATCTACTCCTTATCATGCAAGGAGTGTTTTGCAACCAATTATTTCCTCTAAATCCCTCTCTTTCTCACTTTCACCATCAAGAACCCTAACTTTCAATCTTGAAAAAGAGAGTTTTAATCAAGAAATTAATCCAATAGAAAGGTAGAGGAGGTTGCAAGGATCAAGAATATGTATAAGTTTGAGTGATAAGTCCTCTTACTTTTGTGAGTTCTTGAAACTTTTCTCTTCTTCATACTCCAAAAATGGCATCACTTGCTCCTCCATTTCCAGCTGAAGAAGATGCCCAAAATTGATGGAGAAATGAAGAGAAATTGTTGCTTAATGACATGTGTAAAAGTATTGGATGGTTAAGTTTATTCTTGCAAAATGGTGTGATCTAATGGCCACAATTTCACCACCTTACCACCATATTTTTATGCCCAAAATCTGATCACATGGGCTGTCATAATGAGCTGGAACTAAAGGTTAAAAATCCAGTTACACTAACCAAACCGATTGCCATTTGGTAACTTCATCCGGTTACAACTTTATCGGTAAAAGTAACTTTATTCTGGTAAATCTTTCTCTACTTTTTTGGAGATGTTTTCTTCCTCTTTTAATCTCCATATTTTACTCATTAATATGGTGAAATTATTATCCAAGAATTACCCCTGTAACTCATCCAAACTTAACAGGGTTATTCTACCCTGTCAAAAACCCTAAAAATGTGCTATCGGAGGGCAAAATATTTTTAGGGCATTAAAATTACTATAATTCTTACTGGTACTCTAGCACTTTTTCTTTTCCCAAATTGCCCTCCAGATTGTCTGAAATTAATTTTTAAATAAAATTATATTTTCAGGGTTTTCGGGTCTTTTTCCTTTTAATCTGGGAATTTGCCTTTATCATATACCGGGTAATAATTTTGTAAAATACTACAAAATTCACTTTATTTTTCTATACTCTGAACACAACTGATCGACGTCTCCAGCTTAAATAATTATTTTCCGCTTTATGTCCTTCAAAATTTTATAGGCAGAAATCTAAGTTGTAACTCGCAGTTTCAGGACCCACAGTAGTGATCAGTAAGTTCTGCTCTATCTATTGAGCATTTGTGAACTTTTTGATCAATGGTTGACTTTTTGACTTTGACTTTGACCAAAATGCCCTTACTCTTTCTCTTATTCACCAAATTACCCTGCTTTTACTAATCTTTCAAAATTCCAAGATTGCCCTTGACTTTTATGCCCTTAATCATTTTGTGTAATGACATTTGGATCCTTCCCAGAAGGTCACCCATCTTGACATTACTCCAGGGCAAGCACACTTAACTACGGAGTTCTTAAAAGAATTCAGTCCACTAAGATCAAGGTAACTTTGATACGTTCAGTCCATCACCTTCATCTTTTTTTGTA
This sequence comes from Vachellia pachyceras, assembly GCA_025593235.1. Classification (NCBI taxonomy): domain Eukaryota; kingdom Viridiplantae; phylum Streptophyta; class Magnoliopsida; order Fabales; family Fabaceae; genus Vachellia; species Vachellia pachyceras. The sequence goes on from JANTPZ010143019.1 coordinate 9,944, forward strand.
CTTTCTATCTATGGGATCTAACTCAGCTTTTGACTATCGGTTTGACCTTTTATGCCTAATAACCATATTGCCCTTGGTCTTTATACTTAATGACATTTATGTCCCTGGCTTACATTCTTAGTAATTTTAAAGCCTTAGGACTAAATTGACTAGGGTCTCTTTGGTCCATTGACATCTTCTCTTTTTGTACTTTTATTTCTGGGCCTTATCTTATCTCATAACTATCGGTTTGGCTTTTTATTTCGGTCACTGAAATTGGGATATTACAGATGATAAAGGCTATAATTGGGCCTAGGGGTTTTTCATATGAAGGAATGTGAGTGATTAAGAAGAGATTCGTCCCTCGCATTAGGTGAGAGATATTACTGGGCTGATGAGTGAGTCTGAGAAATGTATGGTCATACTGTAACAAAAAGGAGTTTCATTTCTAAGATAAAACTACTCAGGGATCATGAAAGTATGGTCAGGAATAGGAGGATGACGTCATCCATGTCTCATCCTTGACTGAGATATCATGTGACAAAAGGGACGTTATGTGGTTGCATGAAAGGTTGTGTCGTGTTAATGATTCCATGTGATTTGGGTACTCGCAACGTCTTGCTAGAGGCCACTTGTGACTTGTGGGCTAGTACTGAGTTTAGCCCACTGCCAACTTCATATGAGCCTACAAGGTCGCACGCAAGAACAGCCCAACATGAGCTTTAATTCTAGGGTTTATTCGAATTATATATATATAAATTTGAAATGACAACAATATTATATGTTAATTTCAATATTTAATTTATTTGATGAATTAAATAACTAACCTTGATATTCAGATTTAATTTATAAAGATAAACTAAATTCATCAGCTCATTATTTGGATTAATTATATGGATATGATTTGATCAAATCAGATTAATCTAAATTAAAATTGCAAAATTTGAATTTCATGTTTTGAATTTCAGATTTTGAATTTCAAGATTAATGAAGATTAATCTTGAATATCTTTTGAGTTTCGAATTTCAAGATTAATAAAGATTAATCTTGAATATCCTTTTTGAAATTCAAATTTCAAGATTAATCAAGATTAATCTTAATATCTTTTGAGTTTCGAATTTCAAGATTAATCTTGAATATCCTTTTTGAAATTCAAATTTCAAGATTAATCAAGATTAATTTTGAATATCTTTTGGAATTCAAATTTCAAGGTTAATAAAGATTAATCTCGAATATCTTTTAAGATTCAAATTTTCAAGATTAAAAAGATTAATATTGAATATCTTTATCAAATTTGGATTTTCAAGATTAGTAAAAGATTAATTATGAATTATAATGCATCCATGAGTTCTATAAATATGAGGGCTTATGAGCAATAGAAGGGATGCAATTTGAATTTGGTTGTGAGCCACATAAACCCTAGAGAGAGAATGAAATGTGAAAGGTGCTAGCACGCTGCTATTGTTGGGAACTGTTCACATGGATACCAGAAGAGGGAGGTGATAAAAAAAGGTTGGCTCTTAGAGATCGAATTATTTTCCAAGAACCGCAAAAAGATTATTGCTTGCTGCGAATTCAATAACTGCAAAATAAGGTACTATCCTAACTACTCTGTCTAAACAATTTTGATAGATCCAAAAGAGGGATTAGAAAAATTTTTGAAATTTGTTTCTTCTTCTGCGTGTGTACATTCTAATCCCAACAGTGGTATTAGAGTCTTGTCTATTGTGCATTTAGATTGAGTTTATGGTGTTTGATATATAAATAGTTCTTGAAAAGTTCTTGAATTCATAATGTATGTGTGATGTTTGCTTTCTCGAAGAGTTCTTGAATTCATATATGCGTTCTTGAATTAAAGAATGATATAAGATATGTGTTCTTGATATGTTATATGCATTCTTGAAGCATGATAAGTGAAATCTTGATGAGATTTGATGCATTATAAATATGTTTGTTATATTGTATGAACTATCAAGATGAGTTTTTGATATATGAGTTATCATCCTTCATGTTACTGCTTTTATTATATGTGAAATTATCTCTCATAGTGTATGAGTTATAATCTCTCATATTGTTACTTTGCATAATGTATGGAATATCATATTAACTATCATGTTACTCCTTTTATTATATGGAAAATTATCTCTCATAGTGTATGAGTCATAATATCTCATATTGTTACTTTCATAATGTGTTGAATATCATATTAACTTCATGTTACTCCTTTTACTATATTGGAAATTATCTCTCATAGTGTATGAGTTATAATCTCTCACATTGTTACTTTGCATAATGTATGGAATATCATATTAACTATCATGTTACTCCTTTTATTATATGAGAAATTATCTCTCATAGTGTATGAGTCATAATCTCTCATATTGTTACTTTTCATAATCTATAGAATATCATATTAACTTCATGTTATTGCTTTTATTATATGGGAAATTATCTCTCATAGTGTATGAGTTATAATCTCTCATATTGTTACTTTTCATAATCTATGGAATATCATATTAACTTCATGTTACTCCTTTTATTATATGGGAAATCATTTCTCATAGTGTATGAGTTATCATCTCTCATATTGTCACTTTCCACATGGCATGAGATATCATCTTTCATGTTGTTACTTTTCATATTGTATGAGTTGCTTTTCAACATGTTCATTGCAAATATAATTGAGTATCGTGACTTAATATGATTTTTTTACTTTACAAATGGTTGTAATTTTCTCAATCTTTAATCATTTCTTATTATAGAGGTCATCTCATGGGCCTGAGATGATATAGGTTAGGTAAGCTGTATTATATCATATTTTATACTTCTTATAATTGGATCATAGGATTCATATTATTATATATGTATATATATTTGTATGAGATACAAACTGCGTTATATACATATAAACCAGTTAATTAAAAAATCCTCATAATTCAATCTTAAGTCATAATGCCGTCAGTTAATGAATAATTATCAAAACCTTGATCGCTCAGTTGTAGTTTCCACCAAAGTGGATGCATTTGAGTTATCTTGGTAAGGCAATTATAAGTAATGATACTACTCACACAATTCATTATTGTCTTAACTTAATTGATATTATCAAAACGGTTTTGGATTTCATGGCATTAGATGGGATTAAACATGCCGGGTCATATGATGACCGAATCCCATAAAATATAGGAGTTACATATGATGTAATTAATAAAGGGTTAGCTACCTAAATAACTTGGATTTATTGTCTTGCCAAAGTAGAGTTAAATTTAAGTAAAATATAGGTCTTAGCCCATTAATCATATTGAGTGTTGTTGATTTAGTGAGAAATTAATAATCTACTTTGCATATTTAAATTGTAAAATCATGTTAACTAGTAATACCACTACATTATCACTGCGATCGACCCTTGAGAAGGACAAACTTTATTAACTGGTTCAAGAACTTGAGAATTATTCTCAAGCATAAAAGAAAGGCTTATGTCCTTGATCAATTCATTTCTAACGAGCCTTCAGTCAATGGTCCCAGTGCTTAGAGAGATTCTTCACGAAGCGTAAGGATGACTGTAACAGTGGAAAGGAAAAAAAATAGAAAAGGATTAAAAAAGGGCAAAGTGTGGAGGGACAAGGGTGTAAATTCCATCCCACACTTTTGATAATAATCAGTTAACACCTATGCATTGTTCATCATCCCATTTTTCATTCTTCCAGAGCGATCAGCGTGAGCGACGTGAGAGAGGAGAGAACGAGCGCATCAACGGTTCCGTTCTTCGCCGGAGAAGAGCCTTTTTTTCGCTCATACAAGTAAGGATTCGGGTTCAGGTGAGTCTCCTGAACACTCCTTTACCTTCACATTCTTCCATGGTTGTCATTTTAGAATTTAAAGGGTGGATTTAGGATTGGAGAAATGATAGTTTTTACCGATTAAATCAAATTATAAGCAAGATTATAGCTTTCTTATATTATATAGAGCTTCATATGTGAATTTTCTAAAGTACAGCCATGGGTACTGTTCACGTAAACATTAACTTTCACCTTGCTGCAAATTTCGGTCAAACGATGTGGGTGCACTGTTGGTATAAACAGTATTTTGTGTTCAGCTTCTTCGTGCAGAAATGCAAAGGTTTAGGGGGGAAAATATAGTAATGAATGTGTGTGTGTGTGTGTGTGTTATGAAGGAATATGAGATTAATCTGGGGTATTAATAAGGATGGGATTGGAAGTTGATTTTTGGTAAACCAGCGCACTAACTTGATCTTTGCAATATTCCATAATCATATTATATGCTTGCTCCTTGATATGTAATGGTTGGTGCTATAAACATGTGAGGTATATTTTTATTCAATTATGACTTGAGTTTGTGTGTGTGTATGCATATGAAGGACATTGGCTGCTGGTTTCTAAGATTTTGGTGAAGGGGAGAAGTATAAAATTAATTTAAGAGTTAAGAATTTGGTTTAAGTCTGTTAGTACCACATCTTGATGATAAAGAGAGCTTTAAATGCTCAAGAAATGTTTAAAAGTTCCTTTAAATCAACATTAAGAGTTAATTGAGTTATGTAGCGGATTGGAATTGATGGCTTCATGAGAGGTAAAGCAATAGCTAATGATATCTTTTGTCTATGAAATTTGATGAGCACTTAGCACATAGTTTGAGCTTTAAAATAAGTCATACTACATGTTATTTGGTGAGTGGATTGTATGATATGGATTTTTTACATATTGGTCTGGAAAGCTGAAACAGCTACGTTTCACCAAATGTGCAGCAGGAAATTTCATTACTTTTGTGAGTCAAGCACTTAGATTTAATAATGGGTTTTATTTTTCCATTGTAAAGGATAAAGACAGATTTAAATAAAGCTTGGAATCACTCCACTTGAGATTTCATAGATGATATTATGAATTTTCAAAGTTGATTAAAAAAAACTGGAAAAGAATTGTATTTTCTGATGAAACAGTAACTTTAGAACATTAATTTTGGACATGGGTTGATAGTAAATTTCAAATGGTAATTTTCTTTGGAATTGGATGTAAAGAGCTTTAAATGGACACTTAAACCAGTGCATTTGAAGTTTTATGGAATAAGTTATGTTTTTTTGGAAGATTATTATAATTTAGAAGCATAATGATGTTGATTAAGCATATTTGTATATTATTGTTAGGAATGGAAAACAAAGATAAGTTGGAATCTGAATGATAGGAAAAGATTATGCGTTGAGATCATAAAAGGTGAGTGAATATCATCCCATTATGATTTTATAAAGTTAATTTTCACATTTTAAGCAAGATTTCAGTGAGGAAAGTTTATTGGAATTATTTAATCTTCTCATTGATATTGCGAAAAGTAAGATTTATAAATTTTATTAATGTTATTTATTTACTCTTTCCCAATTTCCATTTATGTTCAATATTTGTGTATGGAACTGAAAGGAAAATTGGAGATATTGATTATTGCAAAAGTTGAAATATTATAGTATTTACTCAAGATGTTTTATTACTGTGATTTCATGCATGGAGATTCTGAAAAGAAATAATTTTCATACGATACATACTCCATGTATGTCTAAGGATGGTTTGAGATACTACTTGTAAACTTTCATGCTGGGATCCTTGTTATGAAATATTCCAAAATAGTTTTATTATTAGTGATGGTTCGAAAATTGATCCCACACATGCTTGAAAATGTTTTTTTAGAGGACTGGATACATAATGCTTGTTACTAATAGCAATACTGTTAGTCCATGGTGCACCATGGTTAATCTCGAGCTCGCTTGATATTCGTGGGCATTGACTCACGCCTGTTATTCGTGGGGTTATCCCTGCGCTTGTTATTCATTGCCTCGAGCCGCGCCTACTGGTTACTTACCCTCTTGAAGTGTGTGTTCACGTCTGTTTTCGTGGCCTCGAGTTGTGCCTGGTTGTTTACCCTCGTGGATTGTGTGTCCATGCCTGACTATTTTTTAAATCAATTTTGGCAAATGAATGACTTTGATACATAATTGAGATTTTCTAAGAAATGGTTCATTATGCAGTTTCAAATGTGACTTATTTATACTCTGCAGAAATTGAGATATGTTGTTACGATTTTTATCGTAGTTGAATCATTTAGATTACTTTCTTAAATTTAGACAATTATGTTTATGAGACGTTATTCACCGGAAATTTATTTTTAACCTCATATAGCCCAGTGACCCTATAACTCTGGTTGAGCAGCAACGAGTCTCCCTGTTGTTTTTAAAGACGCCGGCTTATTGTGTAGCTGTTGTTCAATGCATAAAACAAAAACTTATATTTATGCACTATTTTTAAAGGTTATATGCTCCACGTAAACTATAAGTGAAATCCATGTGCTTTTTATCATATTTTATTAATGTCAAATATGACATTATATACATTTTAAATAATTATATTATTAAGCTATCTGGAAAATGATATGGGTATTTTCATTAAAATGGAAGGCTTACGGGGTGTGAGATTTTCATTAAATAGTCCAATTAATGAAGAATTTAGCGAGGACTATAAAATTTCTCTCTAACTTCTAAATTTGCGAGGAAAATTAGCGACGACTTGTGTAGTCCTCTTTAAGTTGCACAATTAGCGAGGAATTTAGCGATGAACATTAAAGTCCTCTCTAATTTTCTAAATTAACTAGAAAAATTAGCAATGGCTTATATATTGATCTCTAAACTTTTTAATTAGCGAGGAAAATTAATGATGACTTATATATTCCTCTCTAAAATTTCGTTTACCTCCCAACTTTTCGCACAAAAAATTTACTTCCCTCCAATACAGAAGTAAGCCAGCGAGTGCGCGCATCATTTCTAGGTTTTATCATTCAAATGCTTCACTTGCTCATTCACTAATTCGTCGCCGACTCCATTCTCCTCATTCCTCGCCCTAGAACCCCCAAAATCCTCCTTGCCCTCGCCATTGTTCTCCGTTCACTGACTCTTGCCGCAAACATTTGCAAGCATTCTCCATTCACTCTGTCCAGAGACACATCCTTTCAGAGATAATCAGTCTGAGGTACGTATAAATCAACCTTGACGGATTTTCCTCATCAACAACCCTTGAATCCATCCAGACGACTCCGTTTTCATCATCATCAACCTTCTCTCAACAAAATAAAAAGGGTTTTATGCTTTCACGATTTCTTACTCATTCGCTGCCTTGTTCTTAGATATTCCTTTTTTGTCTAGCAAAAAGGTTTTAGCGTTCATCACCGTACTATAACTACGCATATCTAGAGGATGGTCTAGGGATTTTGGGAAGGTCGTTAACAATGGGGCAATGGACACCATCACAGAAGGAGTTAACAACATCAACATTTCGGATTCTTACAAGAAGAATCATCTTCAGGTCAATAATACCAAGAAGCCCCTCTTCTTCTATGTTAATTTGGCCAAGGTTTGTTCTCTGCGCCTTCGTTTTTTTGAGGACTTTTTTTTGGAGTTTCATATGTAGAAGCGAATTCTCTTTCCGATATAAGCGTTTGAAGATTTGTGAGCTTTGTGTCAATTTTTTGGGCTCTTTGCTTTGTTTCATTTTTGTTTACACTTGTTATTATCGTAGAGGTATATGCAATAGCATAATGAGGTCGAGCTATCAGCACTAGGAATGGGTATGAAGCCTTGGAGCTACATAGCATTTCTTATTTTAACTCATAATCTATCTTGCTTTCAGTAAGAGTGCATTTTTTGAGTTTCTGTGTGTAAGAGTATAAATTGATGACCATAATTGTGTGATCGACCGAGATTAATACTTTTGCAGGGAAGTCCAACTATTGTTCTGCATTTCGGTAAGTTGATGAATAATGTATCAAAATTTAATTAAACTAAAAAAATATACTTCTAGCTATTCAGAGCTTAGTTAATCTCTGTAATTTTCCGAGGCCTGTGTATGTTGTCCAGTTGGCTAGATTGATTTTGGGGTCTTAAACAAATTATGCTGAGTTCTGTTTGTTTTCTAGTATGATCAATGATGTGTATGTTTAAAACATATCTATATAATGCCACTTGGAAGTAATATTGATTTTCATGTCCTCCAGGTTGCATGAAAATATATGGACATTTGACGTTTCTGCTATGTTATGTTTATGTCCTTGATCCATTTTATCAATTTTCATTTCCTGATTGACTTTTATACCATCTGTCATATGCAAAATCCACAGTTTTTGCCCAGCCAATTTTACTTGCTCCGGAGGATGATGATGGAGCTCCATCATTTTTGGAGAAAGCCCTCAAGTTCATAGAAGAGCATGGTGGGTTTTATGTTTCTGCTTCTTTGAAGAATGCTTTTTGTTATTGTGTTATGATGATGCATCATAAATGGTATTTTATGATTGGTAACTTGTTGCTTGTTGCAAGGAATAGCTTTGAATTCTTTGCATCATAAATGGCATTTTGTTGTTGCTTGTTGCATCAGGAATTCTTTGAAGAAACCCACTTTGGTAACATTATTTTCATTGAGGAAAAGATAGTATTGTTTAACTCTGACTACAATCCAACTCTATTTTTTTATTTTTTATTTTCAGCTGTGGTCACATATCCTGTTTCTTGTGTGCCCATCAGTCAATGAGCCCCCTTTGTGAGTCTCATTGTCCAATTTGTAGGAATCCATATTATCACTTTCCAACAATATGTTGGATGCTTCACTTTTTGCTCCTGAAGATGTATCATGTTGCTTACAAGAGAAGGGAAATTCAAACTCTTGGTACGCTATTTTCTGGGTCTGGGGCCTTATGAGCATAAATATATGTTTGCACATTGCCATTTTTAGTTGTTTGTTTTCCTTTTTTAAGTTATCTTCTCTGAGAAGGAAAATATTGTTAGCAAAGAAGAGGAGATAAAGTTTCATATGAGAATTATTGCATATTTATTGTTATAGTAGATCAGTAGAATTGGTATGATGTATCCACCGATAAGATTTAGTATTAAAAACATGGGTGAAGTAGTATGCCTCAAGCATGATATATTCCTTATGGTATGTTTTGCTTAGCACTTCAACAAACTATAGTTGTTTGGAAGTTTCTTTAGGGGCATAATATTTTACGTTACATAGTCAAGAATAATTTTTAGAGGTCATGATCAATAATAGTTGCCCTGTCATTGGTCATATGAACTGTTTTAGATGTCATGTTTATGATTGAAATGGAAACTTAGAATGTACTATTGTTGTCAATGCCTTGATTGTGCAAAATTCTTACTTCATGCAATCATGCTTAACTTTACACCACCAATTAATTCGAAGTCTGTCAGAGGGAAATTTTGTATACAGGAAGAAAAACTAAATTTTGTCCAAATAGAGGTTTACTCTTTTAGGAAGAAGGGAGATTAAATTGTTCTTCATCTTTTGTTTAGTTATCATCGGAGAGGTTTTCACTTGTTATTATAATAGTGATTTAGATTGGAAGACTTTTTCTCTCAACCGTTCCTAGGACTTGGAATACCACCTAGTTTTGAATTTTTCTTCA
>JANTPZ010143033.1:2214-29021 GCA_025593235.1 Vachellia pachyceras
AGAGAATTAAAAGTCACACACTTGCCTGTATTTTAATATGGGTAGTTTGGAAAAAGACACAAGAAATTAATATTATATTTTAGCATTAAGATCAACTTTTTAATTGGGTCTTACATAAAAATAAGAGTATATTAGTTATGCACTCATGTAGGAAGAAAATTGTCCCTAGCTTGTATTTGATGACTGATATTATTTTTTATTCTTATATACAATTGATTTTTTAAGAGATTAATTAATCCAATTGGCTGATATATTTTTTTTGTCCAAACTAATTTATACGACTTGTAAAGTGATATATAATGTAAATGATTAAGTTATTTATTTAATTTTTCTTAATTACTTAAAAAAATCAATCCAATTTAATATGAAGGTAATATTTTAGTAATAATTTGATTGAGTAAACAGCGCAAATGCCTGATGTGTGACCTGTTCTTGAGGGCGGACCAACCATAGTTGTACGAGGAAGTTTGAGAATCATTCTCGTCCAGCTGTCCTCAGACAACCAAAGATGCCCCTCGCAACAGGGGATCAGACAGGGTGAGCACCCGGTTGACCTTTCCAGATTAATTATTCTTACCTTCATTTTTCTAAATTTTTTAATGTGTACGGAATATAATATAAAATAATATCTCCATTATTAATTTTTTTTAAAAAAATGAATTTTTATTCAAAAAGTATCAATTGAAGGTTTTAAATTTAGGCTGTTGAACGTTCTCACCACATCATTGTGCATGTTTGAAAAGAACTTCTTCCTAATGGTACACATAAATTAAGGTAAAACCATTTTAAAATCTTAAAATATATAAAAATTATTTTGAAATCCGTATATGCTTCTTGGATTCCGTAAATTTTTCTCATAATCCGTAAACTCCTTTCTCCCAACGAATTTCCAAACACATATTGGATGTGTTTGAGAATCTGTTGGGAGAAATGAGTTTACAGATTTCAAAATATTTTAGGATATCGAAATGTTTTTTTATGGAATTCGATATGTTTTTTACAGATTTTAAAATTCTTTTAACTTAACTTACTTATACCGTTGAGAAAAAATTTTCCTCAACCTGCACAATGATAAGCAGCATGTGCTCAAACCGGGATCCTTGAAAACAGAGGCAGATGCCAATTAATTATAAGTACGTAGAGGACATTATTATGTGAATTTAACCAAACACATGGTTTATTATAATTTCATAATTAAGTAAAATAATTTTTCGTTTTTTTTTAACAGGGAGTGCTTATTTTGAAGGTAAAAAATGGGAGGGGGCTAATTTGATTTAAGTTGAACTGTTCAGCAGCTCAAGAATAAACAAAGAATGGACGTTTGTCTCACCAAAACAAAATATATTTCATATCAATTAAAAAAAATCAAATCTCTTTCTTGAACCATCTAGAATCAATGGTGTGCTCAAGGTGGCCATGCCTATTGTTCAAAACATGAGCTTAAAAATTGATAACTCAGGCCGGTCACCGAGTTAACACTGTTGCAGAGCGGATTGATCTCCCTGATCGGTTTTTGGTACGAAGCGACCGATTTAATCTGGATTTTTAAATCGTATTCAAAACACCAAGGAAGAACTCGTTGAATGTGCTAAAAAACACAGAAGTGGACTTTTAATCCAGTTCGATTTGTGCGCGCTTATATGGTACGTAATAATTGTATATATTGAAATTGAAATTCGGAGGAATGGTCAGTGAAGATGAACAGCATCAAATACTTTTTATTTCTTCTTCATACACACAGAAAATATAAATAAATCAATATATCAAATACTTTCAAGTCCAGTTAACACAAATCCAGTTCAAATAAAAATCACTCGATGAAACATCCGTATGCACTAAAACGCACGCCTAGTTCTTCAAGACAGCCAGCATTGACAGGATGAGGGAGGCGCCGATAAGGGCGACGGAGCTGGAAACAGATCCGGCAGCTCCAACCTGGGGAGATGGAGCCGGCGGGGGCGACGCGTCCTGAGCGGATGCGGCGGCGGAGAAGAGAGCCACGACGAGGAGGACGGCAAAGGCCTTGAATGTGCTTGTCGGTGCCATAGCGAAAGGGAAGAGACAGATAGAGAGAGATGGAAAAGAGGCTGGAGAGGAGAGCACGGAGGAGTTGGATTGAAGGGAAAGTGGAGAGAGATGGTTGAGGAGGAAGGGAAGGATGAGAATGAGTAGATATAGGGGGGAAGGCGCGTGGGGAGAGACAGGTGGCAGGTAGAGAGGAAGCGCGTGGGGTGTGAGAGGGCAGGTCGTAAGGCGTGACCAGCTCATGTGGTTGCTTCTCCTTGACTGCTACTGTACTGGTCCATATAGCGTGGCGTGGAGTCCCCGCTCACGGCCCCTTCATTTTTGAGGAAATTATCAAACCCCATGCCACTCACGCTGATGAAATGCAGAAATCACCGTTGATAAAATTTTTTTATTAAAATAAAATTATATAAATAGGTTTTATAATATCTTTTACAGTTTGTACTTTGTAGTGCAATTTTTGCAATACAAATTATATTTTATAAAATGATTGGAGATGGTATAATCTAAAAAGACTGGATTTCCGATGGGAAAAATTACCATCAAGTTTTAAATAGAGGAATTAATGAACAGAATATTTTAATATTGTAAAAATTATCATCGGATCATAGTAATAGTTGGTTCGGTTGCAATTAATAATCTCACCAGCCGTCAATCACAACTGAACAAACTACTGTTGGGATCTGATGATAATTTTCTTGATATCTGTAAAGCTGTAAATATGAATCACACAATTGCAAATTTAAAAGTCTCAACTGAAATTTACAAATAAGACATTTAAATTTTAGATGTGGTTATGACTTATGACTCTGCAATAGTGATTGTTGAACAGAATAAGCAAATTTTAATATGTTCACATTCAATGGTAGACCTAGGTGCAGTTAACCTGATTCAGTCGCACCCCCTAACTTCCATTAAATTTTTGTTCAAACTTTTATTAAAAGATATTAAGAATAAATCTCATTTATCCTTTTAAAAAATAATTTTCTCTCCTGAATTATATTTCTGAGTCTGTCACTGCTCACGTTACATTATTTTCTTTCTTCAAAGTTCTTTTTAAGATCAGGAGTACCACGTGTGAAAGGAAATATTAATATCTTTTGACCTATATTTCACACTGCAAATGAAATTAATATTACTAATCAAAAACCTGACCACGAAAATCATCTTCCTTTTTAATTATTGATTTATTATTAATTATAACACAGCACATATCCCTTCACAACTTTTTTCAAAAAATAAAATAAAGTTGCGCTTCTTTAAAGATAAGCCTGTATCCAATTTTACGCGGAATGAAAGTTTAAGTAAATGTCAAGTGTTTTAAACTTAATGTGAATTCAGATTAAAAAAAAAATTCATGTGAAAAAAATAAAAATAAAAAATATTGCATTCAGATCATTGAAAGATCAATTTTTTTTTAAAGAAAATCTATATAAAACATAAAAAATTTATCAAGCTATCCAACCACAAAAAAAAAAAATCCAATAAGCTACTTTATTAAAGAGTCATCAAAGCTTTATAATTTCGTGGATGTTAAGGCTATCACTTTGCCTTATTTTCTTATTTTTTTTTAAATTTCATAATAGAGTTGTAACTATTTGTAAAACTCTTATTTACTTAATATCATTTTATCTTGAGTGAAAAAAAAGGTTTCGTACGTAGTTTGAATCATGGTGTACAAGTTATCAAGAAACTTATGTATCGGGGCAACAAAAAAACTTCTGTAATTTTAATCATAGACAATAAAATATCATATAATATATATTAAAAGATACACTATATTATTTAATTAAAAAATGTTACACATCAATCAATAAATTTAATAATGCCGTTTTAAAATAAAATTTTAGCGTCAAATTAGTATTTTACGATCTTGATTAATTGATGCGCCATTTTTTCATATTTAATCTATATTGATGAAATATTATTAATTTAATATATATAGCTCCACAAGTACAGAAACAAAACCAAAAAAAAAAAAAAATAAGCCCCTAGAATTCTTAGGGGCTAAGGCTTCTATTTTGGTCCATATATATTCTCCTTTAGTGCAATTTTGGGGGAAAGAGGGAGAGTGAATTTATCAATATATAATTTTTTTTCGGATAGAGTATATACATTTTTTCTTATAGTATGTAATATTACCCAAAAAATAAATTTCTCATTTATTTACATTTTTATATTAATTTTTTTATAATTATAATAATATAGGAAAATATTTGAGATGTCCTTAGTAGGTAAGCTATTTTCTTTTATTGGCGTCCAGACCACGATTTCACAATTAGACCAAAAGCAAAGCAAGTCACACCAAAAAGAACTTTTGTTTGTACAAATGACATTTAATGAATTGGGATATTTAATAAATTGGTGACTTTTATCGGTTTAATATTTTTTTAGCCAAAAATAAATAATTCTTCATTAGTCCCACGAGACACATATTTATGAAAGTAACACAATATAGGTGACCTTGCAAAGATTATCTTAAATTTACTTTATTTATATTTATTCCAAAAAAGCAATTCCACTTTAATATATAAAGAAAAGGGTTCCAAAATGTGGATTCTTGATTTTTTTAGCCCACTATTCTCCTTTTCTGAGTGAATAAATCATGCAATATTGTTACGTTTCTATTGAAATTAAACAATTTTTTATTTTGAAAATATGCTCACATTACTTTAAGATAAAAATTAGGGAATATTAATACACAAGTCTTTATAGTTTATTTTTTTAAATCAAGCCCTCAGATTGATCCATTAGACGTATTCATGAAATGTAGAAACCGATTTAACAAAATTAACTTCGATACTAATGTCAATCCTTGATATATAAAACTCATAATTTATTTAAAAATATTAAGGAATTTAAATAAATTACTTAATTATAGAATATATCTTTTAAAAATAATAATATACATCATTATATTATATATTAAATTCTAAAGTAAAATAATTTAGTTTGAAAAAATTGATAAATATAATTATTTTAAAATTATTTACTAACCATTAATTTTTAAAATTAATCAACAGAATTTTACTTTAAGGAGCGGAGGTGGTATTTCAACACCTTGAATTGTTACAAATAATTTTCTTACAAAAACCTACAAATTAAAATGAAAGGATGAAACAATAAGGATCAAATTTAAATAATATAAACTATATGGACCCGATTCAGAATAAGATAAACTATAAATACCTTTGAATTAATTTTTTCTTAAAAATCGTCTCATGTTTTAATCTGATTTTAATATTTTTACAGAGATATTCTTCATTTTTTTTTAAAAAAAAAGTGGTTTTTTTGGCCGAAATATAAAATTTATTGCTTAAATGTGCATAAGGCATGGGTGCTTGAATGGATACTTTTAATCTTTAATAGTTTTAACTCTTCTTTAGTTTCCTTATAGTTAAAGATATATTGCACATAATCGAAGAAGGTTTGCATATGAATTATCAAGGGAAATTTACAATAAAGTTTCAAATAGGAGAATCAATAAAAAAAATGTCCCAAGATTCACAAAATTACTATAAGTTCTCAAAAGTAGCTATTAAGGTTGTTAATGAAGGTTAGTAAGGTTGTTAATGGCAATCTAACAGCTACTTCTGGGACCTTATGGTAATTTTATGAATCTTTAATACATTTTATTCATTAATTCTTCTATTTGGAACCTGATTACAATTTTCACAATTATTATCATACTAATTTCAAATACATCCAAACAATAAGTTTTGTAATAGGAAAATTTTCAACAAATCTCCCATTTCTTTTTTCTTTTTGCCAACCACAAGCATCTGTCAAGTTTTACAAAAGAATAATGTTGCATAACTTTTAGGCACATTATTCCTAGCTGTTGCATGATTTGCATCACATGCACTATGATCTGAGAATATTAATTAAGCATCAAAATTTGTGAGTTGTCATTTTGACAGATCAATTCCTCTTTTAGCCACCACCAAAGAATCATTGCTTTCTTTTCTTTTCTGCTTTCACACACACATATATATACACATACATACATACATATATATATGTATGTATATATATAATCAATCGACTTTGTTAATAAAAAAATCAATTATTATTTTAGGAAATTTACAATTTGGTATAAAAAGATAGACGAAATTACCATAAAGTCCCAATCGTAATTGGTTCAGTTATTATTTATTGACAGCTAGTCCCAGCATTATCTGGTCCAGCTTTGCTATTTAATATAAAATCTCAAATAATATATTAATTATTTTACATCTAAAAAATGGCTCAACAGAAAAGCATTGTCCCGCAAGAAATTTAATTAATTAATTAATTGACAACAAAAAAAAACTCAACCACTTTTTTCCTCATGCAAAATTTGGAAATTAAGCAATTATTGAAAATTATTCTCCGAAAAATAGGAAAGGTAATATTACAATAAGGAAACAAACAAATATTAATTATTAATCACAATTCCCCCAACCCAAGAAAAAAAAAAGCTATAAGAGAATTGCATTCAGCCTCAGGCTTGCAGATATTCATCTTATTCTCAGTTTCGGCGCGTTTGGTAAATCAAGCTTCTTTTGGATTTCAAACATCGCAGAGAAGTTCCTGTGTGTTTACCAATCCGCTATGGAGATGAAGAAGCTTGCCCTCGCCGCCGTCCTCGCAGCCTCTGCTTTCACCGCCGTCGTGGCCCAATCTGAGGCAACAGCTCCAGCGCCAGGACCGTCCAGCGGAGCCGCCGCTCTCGGCTCCTTCGTCGGCGCATCCGTCCTCTCCTTCGTTGCCATGTACCTGTAGATCCGAGCGACGGTTATATTCGTATGAAATGTATTGATAATTGTTTGTAGGGAGAGAAGGAGGAGGAGGGAATTTACAGCGAGGAAGATTGTGGAAGGAGAAATGGATGGGAGTTTCTAGGGTTCTGAGCGAGAAAAGAAGGTGGGATCTGAGATTTTAGTTTAAATTTCTTGTTGGTTGGACTTGCTGGTGTTGCATTGTTGTTCTGGTTTGCTGGGTGTAATCTTTCCTTCTTTCTTGTGGAAGAGTTTGTTCTTGAAGGGTTTGTTAATGGATTGATTAGAATGAGACTCTAACAAAGGTCCCTTGTTTCTCATTCAATTCTATTTATTTACCATATTGAACTGATTAAACTAAATTAAATTACAGGTTTAGCTAAATCAAGCAGTCTTAATTTAAATAATTGTAGATTTTTCGAAAAAGATTTTTTTTGTTGCCAGGAATAAAGAGATCCATTCTTCGTGTTGTAAATACTACGTTTCGGTGTCTAGGACTTGTTTTTTTAAACTCATTTTGAAACCTAAGTTTAGTTTTAAAGTCTAGGTCTTTCCTCTTTCCTATTTTTTTTCTCTTTTCTCTTTCCTACTTTTCATTCTTTCTCTTTCCTCTTTCCTACCCACTTTTTTGCGTCGGAATCCATAAAAGCTAATAACTTCCTAAACATAAATCACTTTTTAAAACTTAGATTTTGCCTCGAAATCTGTAAAAACTATTTTCAAAATCACATCTAATCAAACTCTTAATATAAGAGCTAATTTATTTTTGTTGAGATATTAAAGAAGATAAATACATTACTTATAAATGTTTATTTATGTATATAATTATTTTATGTATATCAGTTTATAATAAATATGAATATATTTATATAATGTATTTAGTTTCCTTAACTTACTTAACAAAAGCCAATTAACTCTTTTAATGGGAACTTAACAATTCTTAACCCCATATCAAAGTTAAGTTATTAGCCATTTTTTATAAAATATTTTAAATTTGTAATTATTAAAATCTCCCCCTTCCCGCCCCGCCCCGCCCCGCCCCGCCCCAAAAACAAAATCATTCTCAAATTTTTAATTAGAAAATGATTATTAATGACCCTCCAAATGTATCATGATGGCATGTTTCTTTATGAATGATTTGTAAATCCCAGTATTTTATTCATTGTCTTGTTTTAATTTAATTTTATCATAATTTAAATTTTGTAGTTGTTTTAGTTTGAAACATGACAAATCATACCAAACTCAAGCTAATGACGCTTGTTACGAAGGAATTATTTGTCTGTGAGTGGTAGGTGCTAAAATCCACCTATATGGATCTTAAAAATGTTACATTAATGAAAAAAGAAGCAACTAGTCAAGATAAAGGTGAGATCATGATTTTCTTTTATCACTATCTCAATGGGTTCGTTTGAAAAAAAAAACGGTAGAGAAGTATTTTTACGCAAGTCGAAGCAAATATGTGAAGGTGATATCTTGTTTTACAGAAAAACACTGTTGAACATGTTTTTGGGCTCATAAAATGCTTTGCCAAACGGACGTGATATATAAAAGGATCAGAGTGTGACGTGAGTATGTGCAATATTATCTTAATGGCTAATGTCCAACTTTATTTAAAAAAATTTCGCTTATAAACAACGTTGTTCCGAAAATTTTAAAATAGCATAATGTTACCACATTCCTTTGAAGAAGCCAATGTTAATTATTAAAATTGACGTTAACTATGAACATTTTTAATAGTAAAGGGTAACACTGCTTCATTTTAAAATTTTCAAAACAACATTACTAAAAAAACTTTCGAATCAACATTGCTTTCTCATGAAAAATTTCCAAAACACGTTTGCTCCTCTTAACACTTGTTATGGAATGAAGTCATGAGAGAGTGGTTCAAGTTTTTGGTATACATTAGAACACATGTGACTCAATTTTTTTATATTCTAAAGAAACTCAAGTCTCTTCTTCTGGTTCAGTGCATTTGCTGTGTGTGGCTTATCTCTCACTTTTTTCCTACTAATTTTCTCTCTTCATAGTAAGTAAAGTTATTTATTTAAGAAATATAATATTGATTAATATAATTTATTCATTCAAAGTCCGTGTCATTCATACCATCACATCGATATATTGTAAGGTTAAAATGTAATTTTAGTAACGAAGTTTTTGACCATGAGTGTATAACGCAATTAAATTTTAAAATGTGTAAAACTAGACACAATCTTTTAAAAGTGAGTAATTTTAGCAAGTAGTTAAATTGACACAAAAAAGTCTATCTATTTTTTTTTATCTAAGACCCACATGTTCACTCTCTAACTTTATAATGGCCATTTGAACTGATTTAATAAAATTGCTAAAATGCATGATTTTTTAAAATTATGGGTTTATTTGGTTAGTCCGTTTGGGCAACCAAAATCCATTCTTGCGTTTACCGAGATAAAATTTCTCTCACATATTTATCTCTGTATCCATTCTTCCAACAGACTATCCAAATAAACCCTTTAGACGGTCATAGGTTAACTGCACTAGACGTTTATGGTAAAAACTTGGTTACTAAGATAGCAACTCAACCTTATATTTTATCACATTTGCCCAAGTAAAACACAAAAGGGGGCAGGTGCATCTGCTAAAGCCAGCAGCTTTGAGCAGCATCAAAGTTAGAGAATGGAAGGAATCTGAAGATACATTTCAAATTCATTCACATGATCACTTAAAACCCATAACTCTGTCTCTTGACAGCTCACTCTACATGCATTGGTCTAATTCTGTGTGCCTTCCCCTAACTTCTTCCCCCCCAAAAAAATCTCAATTAAAAGGGCAAAAACCTCTGTTTTCTTTTCCCCTGCTAGTAGTTAAAAGCCTCATCAGAATCTGGAGAATCCCTTTGATCTGCACAACATGTTCTCTTTGATGACAGCTCTGAGTTTTGTGACAACGGTGTGCTTGGTCTCAAGGAATGTGGTGATTAATGCGCTTGAGCTTGAGAATTACTATGACCTGTTGGCTCCTTCTCCATCAGCAATGGCTGCTGCTACTGCAGGATCAGCCTCTGCTTCCTATGTTTCTGTCGGGTTTATAGGTTTCTCTGTTCTGTTCTACGTTGTACTCCTTTTCATTCACTAGAAGGTTCAAAATATGAAAGTCTCTTTTAAGAATCATGTTCTCTGTCTGAGTTTCTTTTGGTTCCTTCTTGTCCTTCTTCTTTGTCTCTCTTGTGTAGTTTCAGTACCTTTTTGTATCAAATCAAGTGGTAATTTCAATGCTTCCTTCCCCCCTCCTTCTTTCTTCATTAACATAGAAAAGAAAAACAGAGGTGTCAGAATGTGTATGCAAAAAATGAGGTTTGGATATCATTTTTATTTCCAACTGATCAGAATAGAAGTGTTTTTTCCAGTATTTTCAAGAGAGTTTACATAAAAAATGATACTTGAGTTATAATCACAGAGTCAGAAATCATCGAAGATGACTAAAAATGGCTACAACAATCCATGGGTTCAAAAGAGTTTTATGTTCGTTGTTCCTCCTTTTATTGGGAATTGAGTTTGGCAATAAAACATGGGGGAAGATAAAAAATGATCATAAACAAAACTAATTTGTTAAAAATAGCAACAGGGCTTATCTAGAGAATAACTAGGTAATAATTAAGATTTTTCCCAATTTTATCGTTTTTTTAAATGCATTAGAAGTCCGCCATATTAATGAAAAAATGTAGTAATTTTATTATACTCTTATAATCTTTTTAGGAAAAAAAACACTGTTGCCATTAAAAAAATTAAAAGTAAAAAGTTATTCTAATAACAACTAAACACTCTGATTTTTAACAAAAATAACCTTTTTTATAAATTCTACATGGGTGATTGATAACCGAACAAAATTAATTCTAAAAGCACTTTTATGTGAATCGAGACAAAACTCCTATCGCATATTCACTCGAATTAAATCTATTATTTAAAATTATTTTTTTCTTTAAAAATTATTTTCTAAAATCTAAGTCAATTAACTATACTCAAACACACGGTGCCAAACACACCCAAAAACACTTTACGGTGCTTGATGCATCTAGAGCTGTACGCAAACTCAGTGGTCTATGTAACCTGATTTGATCCAACCTAACCCGGTCCAATTTGAAGCTTAAAGAACCAATATGTACAAGAGATTGGATTGACCATACCAAATTAGCTGTGACTGGACTTTAAACTCTAGTTTGACCCGGTCACAGTTTTATTAATAAATAGTTTTTAATATTTTTATTTTAAAATTGTTATATTTAAAATTTATGTCTCCATCTTTTTCTCCATCACGTGACCTCTAGGCATTTGGGAGGTGTGAGCTTAAAGTAAGACTATCAGTATGTTTGGCAAAATGATTGTAAAAGCCAAACACACGTTTAACAATGTTTTTCCGTAAAACGAGATAATCTCCTTCATATATTTACCTCAACTTGTATAAAAGTACTTTTTTACCGTTTTCCCAAACGGATACGGTATCTCACATCGTCCTCCTTCTTTAGGCATCTTACCCCAAAAAAATGGAAAAACTGAGGAAGGCTATGGGTTGCATTTTTGGGCCACAGAATTTTGTTGCATCAATGGCTCAAATTTGTGAACTCTAATAAAACGCTGCGTCTCAGTCGCAGCAGGCAAGACGCAAACAAACCTGCGTTTAGAGGTTCAGAACCCGGCGGTTTGCAACGTGATTATAGTCACTCATCAATTCGCGCCTTCGACAAACGGACTGAGCTGAAACCAATAGGCTGAGGAGGAGGAGGAGGAGGAGGAGCATTTTCGAACTACAGAAACGTTCCAACAGGTATCAGATTCGGACTCTTTCACTTGGTCTGTATTCGATGCGACTTTAGGATGTTTTTTGGGGGAATCCATGTTTGGTGAGTAACGGGGAACAAGGGCGATTTTATCTCGGTCTCACGTTTTGCCTCTTGTTAGAGTTTGTCAACTTAATTTCCGTATCTTCAATTTCTAAGTTTGTTGAATTGGGAATGCGTATTGTGCTGTGAAGATCAGTTATTATTTTCATGATTGAATGCATACATGGTTGATGTTTAGTAAGGAAATATAGAAATAGAGTCTGTCTTTTACTTTCCTTGCTGCTTTGGGGTGTATATATTGAGGATTTTGTTGCAAGAGGTGAGCTAGTTATCATGATTTGGTAGCTGGGTAGTGGTTGTCTTCTTTTCTTTCATTTTGTTTTGTTGTGCTTGCTTCCCCTCAGATGATTTTTCGATTTTCTATTTGGAAGAAGGGAAGTTTGCTGAATTTTACTTAGAAGTGGATTATCTTGTGGAGCTCTGTTGCTAATAAAAATTGGGTTATGACTTTCCTACGCTGAATGATCTTTTTCTTGCGTGGAAATTGATCACAAAGTTAGTTGCTATTTCTACTATGGTGTTCTGAAGTTCGCTATGTTTCAGCAGATAGGAAGTCTGGGTTCAGATTTTTTTTCTTTTTTTGGTAAAACTCGGTTGAACCTCTAGTAATACCTGCTTACCTGTTTGACTTGGAAATTTTGAGTGTTATAGCTAAGTACCATTTCGATTCCCCTTATGAATCTACCTATTCCCATTCCTTCAATTAGACACCAATGCTAGCATTTCCTTGCATTTTGGTTATCAAGAAAGAATACTAACATCTTACCCCTTTGTTTCCATTTTGGTCGATATTGTACTTCTTCCCAAAATAGAACATTCTACAAATGCTGGTGCTTCCTTCCAATGCTTTCCATATATCAATATTCGTTGGCCCCTTCAGGCTATATGCAATCAAAATTCTCAGGTAGTAGCATCACATCCCTCCTTAAAGTTTGCAAGACTGTCAAGCATCTATACCAAGTCCATGCACAAATCATCAGCAAAGGATTAGAGCAAGATCATTGCCTCATTGCTAAGTTCATTTCCCTCTCCAGTTCCCTTGCTCCTCTCAATTATTCAAAAAGTGTTTTTGATCGTGTTCTCAGTCCTAATACCTTGCTTTGGAACTCTCTCATTAGAGGGTATAGCAAAAAGAACTTCTTTGCAAATGTTCTTGATGTTTTTTTATACATGAAAAGAGAGGCTTGTCTTTCTGATAACTACACATTCCCTTCTGTGATTAAAGCTTGTTCAAATTTATGCATTGTGAGGGAAGGAAAATCAATTCATGGATCAATTGTGAGGTGTGGGTTCGAACGTTGTGTATTTGTAGGAACGAGTTTGATTGACTTTTATGGGAAATGTGGAGAGACCAGTGATGCTCGTAAAGTATTTGATGAGATGACTGAGAGAAATGTGGTTTCTTGGACAGCTATGGTGGTTGGGTATGTTACTGTTGGAGATGTTGTAGAAGCAAAGAGATTGTTCAATATAATGCCTCAGAGAAATGTCACTTCATGGAATGTGATGATTCAAGGGTTTCTAAAAGTGGGAGATTTGGGCAATGCTAGAGGTATATTTGACTCCATGCCTGAAAAGAATGTAGTTTCCTTTACTACTATGATTGATGCCTATGCAAGTAGTGGTGATATGGTGTCTGCAAGATTATTGTTTGATCAATGCTCAAATAAAGATCTTGTTGCTTGGTCTACTTTGATATCAGGTTATGTCCAGAATGGTCAGCCTAATGCAGCATTGCGAATTTTTCTAGAGATGGAGTCTTTGAATGTAAAGCCTGATGAATTCATATTGGTTAGCTTGATGTCTGCTTGTTCCCAGTTGGGGTGTATAGAACTCACCCGGTGGGTTGATTCTTATGTAAGTGAGAGCTTTGTTGGTCTTCAACAAAATCATGTCATGGCAGCTCTTATGGATATGAATGCAAAGAGTGGAAACTTGGAGCGGGCACTTAAACTGTTTGAAAAAATGCCTAAGCGAGATCTAATCTCATATTGTTCGATGATACAGGGATTGTCAATTCATGGGTATGGAGTTGAGGCTATAAGCCTCTTTAATAAGATGCTGACAGAAGGAATAGCTCCTGATGAGGTGGCCTTCACAATTATACTGACAGCTTGTAGTCATTCTGGACTTGTTGATGAAGGTTGGAAATATTTCAATTCCATGAAGCAAAAATTCTCCATTAGTCCTTCCCCCGATCACTATGCATGTATGGTTGATCTTCTTAGCCGATCAGGGCATTTAAGGGCTGCCTATGAACTTATAAAGTCAATGCCTGTAGAATACCTTGCTGGTGCTTGGAGTGCACTTCTTGCGGCTTGCAAGCTATATAATGATTCGGACTTCGCAGAGATTGTTGCTAATCGACTACTTGAGCTTGATCCTCAAAATGCTGCTAATTACGTGCTATTGTCTAATATCTATGCAACTGCAGAGCGATGGATTGATGTTTCCACTGTGAGGAATAAGATGAAGGAAAGGGGTGTGAGAAAGATACCTGGCTACAGTCAGATTTAGTCCAGAGCTGAAATTGAGTTATACACACTTCTTTGTTGAAATTGTCGGCTTCTTGAGGTGATTTATACGCCCAATAATTGATTTGAACACTACTAGGATAGATTGGGAATATGGGTGTTGGTATAGGAGTAGCAAACTTGAGCTAGAACTTGGATTGTTGATTTTAGTGGATGAATTTCTATAAATTGAGAATTGGTAATATCAATTTGTCCAAGTGTTGATTTCATGTCGATTGTGTAGATGCTAGCTTTGTGGATACCTCCACAATTGGGTTTAGCTTTGAGTCAATGACATGGATGCCATTCGCTTGATATTGTTTGTGACTAGATACCATTCCATTATAGAATTTTATCAATTGCTTAACATGCTTTACTTTTTAGTCATTATAAATTTCAAAGATATGTTTCCTTCGCCACTGGCAAACCACTTTCTTCAAGCATTGATTTTCCTTCACCATTTTTCTGTTATTCACTGCTACTTTCAGGAGACAAACTCCAACAAAGTTTTTCTGTTTTTCCATATTGGGAGTTACATGTATGGAATCAACAGAATCCAATGACTAATTCTGAAACTTTTATATGACTGGTGATTAGGAAAAGTAAAGGAGTGGTATGATTTAACTTGAGTGTTGCTTTAGTTATGGGTATGAGGATACTATATGAACAGTTTTTGGACGGCCAGTGCCTAGATAAATGAAATAGAATTCTTGTACTTCATGCATGTCTGATTTTTTGTGGGAGGGATTTGGTTTCCAAATGTTTGTGGCTAACAGCAAATCTGACTTCTGAGCTTTTGTCTAGGTTCGAAAAAGACAAAGAAGCGATGCATTAGAACGAGGCTGCATAAGGAGAGTGAGCTGAACTGAACTTAAGCAGAGACTATGGTACTATGGTCATATCCACCTACAGCAAGGCAGTTAGCCATAACTGCCGGTGCATTTATCACCGGTGCTTCATTATTTGCTGTTGGAGCTTATCTTTCTCTAGTAAATATAGGTCCTCAACAAGCTCGTGCAAAAGCTCGCAGTGAATTGATCAAGAATCATCTCCGTAAGATGGTTGATGATTGATATGCGGGTATTTTACTTCACTGGCTCTCCTGCGCCATCATCTCCAGTTCTTATTATTTGGCATGGTAGCTCAATGTTTCTTGATGTTACAACCAGTGAAACATCTGGCCGTTTATGGACTCTTTCTTTTTGGGGGATCATATAATGGAGACAGACAAAATGGTACTCCCAGTGTTGGTTGACATTTGCGGAGAGGTAATTTATGAATAGAATTGTTCCTTCATATAAATGGTGCTTGAATCAAAGGACTAAGATAATGGAGACTTCGTTTCTTGATTCCTAAATATCTGAGGTCTTTCGCAGTTCTCTTCTTTTGGTTGTTTTCTGAAAGGTACTTATCATATCAGAGAAGTGTATCACTCACACCTTTAGTATCATCTTGTATCAAGTACTTTTTTTGAATGTTCATCAACTTTTGGTTAATGAAGTATATTTTGTTTCAAAATGAATGACAAGGCAGACATTTTGCTCTTTCTGTACAATTTCATCAACTATATGCTTTTTGTCTTAGTTTATTTAGTTCAATTTATCAGGGAATCTTACATTTAAGTTTATAAAGTGTTTGATCATATTTTTGTAAAGGAATAATTGAAAATAAAATTTGGGCCACCACCAATAGGAAAATAAATAAAAAGACAAAAGAATCTAGCGTAAGACAGATAACAATGAGTATATTGATGAACTTGTGTGAGTAAAATGAAATTTGACAAAATAAGAGTATGAGTAAGTTTGAAAGTAGTTCTGCATGATTTCAAAGTGTGTATAATATTTATCAAAACTTAAATAAATAGTTGATTTCTCATATTATGCGTAAAATCATTCCCTAAAATATAGAGGTTGGTTCCTACATTTACGAATCTAACCTGTCTATCTCGAGATTTGAAGTTTTGAATAGCAAGGTGGAACTTTGTGATCCAGGAGCGGGTTTTCTCATAATCATCTTTCTCATTTTCTTCTTAAAATCTCATCCCCACCCTTAAATCAAGAAATATATAGTTTAAATTTAATATTTTATAAAATTCTCATCACCTGTAATGCTTAACTAAACTTATTGATACAATTGATCTAGCCTTTGTAATATAGGGGTTCGTTACCATGTCTTCGGATCTAACCTATTTATCCCTATATTTTTCTGGGTGTGATGATTAGACCATTTTAAAAGGATTCCATGTGTCATTCCCACATCTCATCTTGTTAAATCCTTTGTGGGCCTTCCACCGTTCCTAGACTTACTCTATGGATTTTACCTTTATCTAACGGTCTAGCCCAATCCCTTTTTTTGGACATGGATAAAGTAGTTGTTAAAAAGATGCCCAAAAAAAGAAAGCAGTTGTTAAAAAAGTTGTTAAAAAGTGTAACTTGCAAATTAAGATTTCATAGGACGTGATTTTATCTTGGATTTTTTAGGATGTTCATTTTGAATTATAACTTACTGTTCAATAGTACTGCTATTACATGGGTGATTTTTCAGTCAGCATGATCTTTGGTTTATTAAAACTCTTGATGGTATGACTTTTTGGTTTATTTCCAAATTTCAGTGATTTATGACTACTGTGTAGTATCCAGCGGCCTTCATGGTGGTGAACACCTTCATTCTGAGAAAAGTGTACATTTGAAACAGATATCTGAGGGTTAAATAGTTTTATAATTCTGGACATTAGGAAGTTCACTCACGTTTCTTCTTCTTCTTCTTCGCCCCTGAAAAGACCGATTGAATCAACTTTTCATGTATTGTTGGGCTTCAAGATTATCATTGCAGAGAATTACATTCAAGCATCTGATTTCTTGGTCTACAAAGATGAAAATAGCCTAATCTATGTAATATAATAATGATGGGCTCTAAGGCTATATAAATCTCTACGGCTATTTTCCCCCAAATTTTTGCACCAGTTGGTGGCTATTCATGTTTTTTGTTCTCTAAACAAAGTATTCACTTGTTAAAGATACTATCATGCATTAAAACTAGACAATCTCTTAGTAGAGATTCAAACCTTCATTTATCATGTTACAAGGTATCTGATGAGGTATCTTTATATTCACTTGTTAAAGATGCTATCAAGCATTAAAATGAAGTCACAGCTTGGTGCCAATCATGATTAGCCCGTTTGGGTAACCAAAATCCATTTCTACGCTTATCGAGACAAAATTCCTCTCACATATTTACCTCAAAATCTGTGTCCGTTCTCCTAACGGACTATCCAAACAAGCCTAGAGCAAATCATCCTAACGAACAAAGTTGTGGTGCACTTCAATTTACATCCATGACATTGCAGGCAATGAGGCAAACCTTGATTTCACATGATAATTAATACGAGTCAAATTACTAATTTATGAATATTAAAAAAAAGTAATTAATTATTTATAGTAAATGGATTTTTTTAAATAATCCCAGTTAGACATTATTGCATTTTTAGTTATTCACTGTTCTTATAACAGATTATCTTACTAAACCTTGAATGAAAAGTAATTTTTATATTTTGGCTAAAGTATACTTTTATTCCTGTATATTGGCGTCAGGTTTCATTTTAGTCCTTTAAGATTATCTTACAGAACCATGATGAGTCAGCATTTTTTGTTAAAAGAGACTAACGGCGTTAAATTTGAGGGACTGAAAGTGCACTTTTTAAACTTAAAGGATTAAAGTGAAACCTGATACAAACATAAATGACTAAAAGTATACTTTAGTTTAATATTTTTGATTAACCTCCAAGATCTTTTTATGAGGTTGATTTCGATGGAGACATCTTGAATAGCAATAAAATTTAATATTTATTTTAAAAAATATTCTTATGAATCACATACGTTGAATCTATTAATTGGTGAAATTGCCTAACTTGTGCTGTTTTAATAGAAATAATTTTAAAAAATTATAAATTAAAAAGATTATTTTACTGTTAGAATAGACTTTGTAGAGAAGGAAAAGTAATTAAGCGGAAAAATTTTAAAAAATAGTGAATTTAATAAAAAAAAGGAAAATGATAGAAAAAGTACCTCAAAAATAATGAATCCTAAAAAGGTGATTCGAAATTTTAAATCCCTGACAGATGATAGTTCCTCCCGTGTCTTTACCCAAGTTTAAAGGAAATTATCCGAATGCCCCTATACTCATGATGAGACGTGTTCAATTTTGGCAGGAGAGTCGAGGAGCTGAAAGATAAAAATTGTATTTTAAAGAGATCTTTTTAAACAGAACAAAATTAAGTACGATGTAGAAATTATACTTTCTAAACCGTGCTTAAAACACAACGGTGTAAAAGTGTAATGTACTGTTATATTTTATTAATATTATTATATTATATTATATTAATACAAAACAATACCTTTTACACCACATGAAAATATGCAAGCATTTTTTCAAATATAATATAATTAATTGAATTTATTAAATATAGTTAAAAAATAAAATTAATAGTAACAAATTTATTTAAAAATTATGAAATTTTAAATAATAATAATTATTTTGTAATTATATAAAAATCATTTAAAATTCATTTTTAAAAATATTTATAAAAAAGTATTGAATCCCTACCGTGTAAAAGTAGAGGTGTATAATATTTTTATTAATAAAATATAATGATTAAATTCGCTTTTATTAAATTAATAAAATAAATATATTACTTTTACACCGCAAGTTATACGTGCAATTGAAAAGTAATATATTTTTATTAAATTAAAAAAAATACTTTATTTTTTTATTAAATATATTTTATATTTATAAATATATAAAAACTTTATAAAATTTAAAATACAAACGTAATAATAAAATATATATTTTATTTAAATGTAATATAATATAATTATATTAATAAAACATAATACTATATTTACTTCGAATGAGTTAAATATTAATTTTTATACATTTGTATAAATAATATATGTTTATAGTTTTATATAAATTTTTAAAATTATTAAAGGCTTATTAAAATTATGAGACATATTCGATTGAGAATGAAGCATAATCGATTCAAAATGATATCCATATTCGATTTAAAAAGACGCTCATTCAAATGAGGAAATAAAAATTTGTAAGGCTTATATTCGATTCAAAATGAAGTGCGTATTCAATTTAGAATGAGACATGATCGATTTATAATGAGACCCATATTCGATTTAAACTTAGGCTCATTCGAATGAGAAAATAAAAATCTGTGAGGCTCATATTCTATTTAAAATGAGGTGCATATTCAATTCAAAATCAGGTGCGTATTCGATTCAAACTGAGGCAAAATCGATTTAGAATGAGACCTATATTCAATTTAAAATTATGCTCCTTCGAATGAGGAAATAGAAATTTGTGAATGAAATAACATTTTCTAAATCGTATGAAAATCCCAACGATGTAAAAGAATTTCCATTTAAATGATGGACCCATCATTCAAATTAAAATCTCATCTCCAGTGCATGGATTAGATACACCTTTTACACCGTATAGATTTACATGTGGTGTAAAAGGTATAAATAATTTTTAATATATTATATATAATTATATTAATACATGTGGCTATTTCGAATTAAATATAATAATATATTCTATTAATATAATTATATTATATTTAAATAAAATATATTTTTATTATTACGTATGTATTTTTAAATATTATAACTTTTTATATATATATAAATATATAATATATTTAATAAAAAATAAAGAAATTTATTTTTATTAATTTAATAAAAAATACATTACTTTTACAACGCACGTGCGTAAAAAATTTAGTTTTTATTTATTTAATACAAAATATATTACTTTTACACGGATAACAGTGGGGTGTAATAGTAATATATTTATTTTATTAATTTAATCAAAATGAATTTAATTATTATATTTTATTAATAAAAATCTTCTACACCTCTAACTTTTAATACTTTTTTATAAATATTTTAAAAAATGAATTTAAAATAATTTTTGTATAATTACAAAATAATATAAATTTCATAATTTTTTAATAAATTTGTTACTATTACTTTTAATTTTGTAATTATATTTAATAAATTTAATTAATTATATTATATTTAAAAGGTGCAGAAAGCATTGTTTTGTATTAATATAATATAATAATATTAATAAAATATAACAGTACATTACAATTTTTGAGTAGTTACTTCTTAGGTACATTTTAGAAAGTATAGTTTGTACACCGTATATTTTGTTCGGTTTAAAATGGCCTCGTTAAAATACAATTTTTTTATTTTTCAGCTCATTGACTCTCCTATTAAAACTGAACACGTCTCATCATGAGTATAAAGGCATTCGGATAATTTCCTTTAAACTTGGGTAAAGACACGGGAGGAACTATCATCCATCAGAAATTTAAAATTTCGAATCACCTTGTTGGGATTCACTACTTTTGAGATACTTTTTCCGTTATTTTCTTTGAAAAAATTATTATTGTTGAGAATTTTCTCTGGCCTGCCTGATAGTCACAAGCATGCTTATTAAAACCGGACCGACCGATTCGGACGGGAAACCGACGAACTGACCACTGGTCCGGTCCGATTTGCCGATTGACCCCGGTTTGGGGTCAACCCAGTCAACCGGCCGGTTTGGTGGGTTGACCCGGTCATCTTTTCTTTTTTAAAAAAAAAATTTTTACAAAATTTTATTAGGATGAAAATAAAGTTGTTGGATTAGAATGTGATATAAACAATAGAATCTAAGAAGTATGAACCACAACTTGAGGAATTATAGTTTTATTCATCAGTGGAAGGCATATATACGTCCTAGAAAAAATAGGAAGTACCAAGATGAATGAAGACAGTACAGTCAATTATACTGTAAGTCAAAAGATAAATTTGTATACGCCTTAAAAGAATACAAGTTGGTATTTTCCCACCTAAGCTTCTCCCATACTGTCATTTTGTTGTATGTTGATTGCTTTTGTCCCATTTGTAAAATACATGGAGAAGAACATTTTGGTGTTTGAAGGGGAAAACAAAATGTGAGAAGGAAAAATTAAATGTCTCCTTACCATATATATATATATTGATATTTTGTTAGGATGAATATTTTGAAATGGTAAATAATGTTGGATAATAGATATTTATAAGTATATTATTGATTTGATAATTGTTATTTTGTTAATACTGGAATTTACTAATTTTTTGAAAATTTTAATTTTAGATAGTTTGATGTGTCATGTGTGATCATATTTATTTTTTTATTCCTCACTGGTCTAATTCTCGGTTTGACTCTGATCTGATCCATTAATCCTTAACCCATTACCTTATCCGGTTCAGTAATCCGTGAGGGTTTAATAACCTTGGTCACAGGTCACGACCCTCTTCGGACGGGAAGAGAGGCAACGATCGTCCTCATCTTATTTGTCTGTGAACCGTGGCGCTTTCTTTTTCTTACTATTACCATCCTCGCTATTTCCTTATTGTTCATTTATGAAAGAATTGGTCATCCGAATTACAGAATAATGTTCTTTTTTGCTCAGTTTTGGTTTCTGGAATTCCAATTGGAAACTATGAATTTGGTTGCCTAGTTGGGGCATAACGGTCATCAATGGCGGATTTTCCCAGGGGCTCTTCTAGCTTCTGGACTCAGGCCAAAGCTCTCCTTCGCGCAAAAATCTAAACTTGATTGATGATTCGGCTTCAATTCCCATTTCTATGCCTTCGGAACCAGAATCAGAGTGCGTCAGGATCTGTACGGATATCTCATTGGCGGTTAGGGATCTAGATTACGAAGCAGATATCGGCTTCCACGAGGTACGTGACTAGGAATGGCGTGTAAGTTATGGAATTTGTTCTCTTCTGTTTTTGGGTGTTGTTTTTTATGCCCCCCCGGTGGGGATTGAGGGAAAGTGATAGAAGTTAATAGGTTTTACCTTTGCTTGATGAGATAATAATCATCGCCAGATGTTACTAAAACAACGACGCCTAATTGATTGTTTGTGTGCGCGCGCGCGCGCGTTCTTGTTTATGCTAGTTGTTTTATTTTGAGGAATTTTTGTGGGTAATTTAGGGCGTTATTAAGGACAAAAAATTGACATTTTATAAAGAATTTTAGGCCTGTAATGAGTACTCATAGGGGCCTTAGAAATAGACAATAAAAAAAATGTGCAATCCTTTTAACCAGTGCAATCTTTTTCACCATCAATAAGTCCAACCAAACATGTCATCTATGATAATGCGATAAGGACTAACATTGCACACATGTAGTGGGGTTGAACTAAACAGCCCCTGTAATTCTCTTGAATGTATATCTTACTTGAGCTGGATCTTGAGAGCTTAAGAGCCAACGTTGGTGCCGGTTTCAAGACTTAGAGTGATTGTTGAGATACTTATGAATCCTTGCCAATTAGATTAGCCTTCGTTAGCAATGGATTGCATTTACTTTATATAGGTTTATACATGATCAAGCTTTAATTTCAAGGAAGAGCAGCAAAATATAGTAATAGTTCATACATTTGTTATTTCAGACTTTGCATGAAGAGAAGAGGGTGATCATCACTAGCATAGCTTTAAAATGTATACGAAGAATGCTAGACTTACTAGATAGAATGTCAAGTGGTTTAAATCAAAGGAGCAAGGCAAAGTCAACAAGAGAATTAGATGGATTTGGCAATGTATTTGAGGGTTGGTATTCAACAGCGAAACACAATGTTTAGGGTGTTTAAATGGAAGGAAAAGATTTGCAATACAAACAATTGAAGTCACAACATGTATGGCAAAAAAGAACTAATCAAATGCATCATGTCATTGACTTCAAAACGTTGTGCTTTGATGTTATATCTCGTGAGGTGGCATGACAAGGCTTGTGGATCAAGCAAATGGCTAGGATTAAACGGCAAAGTGACGTTATCGTATCTTTGGTCACGTGATGCATCCCATCTAAATGCCGGTGATGCTTGATCATGAAACTTCTATGCAAGGGCATTTTCATTAGTTTAAAAGACCCTGAAGGAACAGCGGTACTCCCATTTGTAACCTCAAGTCTACTTCAGATTTGTGATTCTTTGCAACAAATTTCACAGTTCTCCATATGTCTAAGAGGTAAATTGCTCTTTTTCCCCCTTTTATGTGTCGCAAACTCATCTAAATCTCATGTTCTTGCTTCATTAATCGAGTGAATTTTCAATTTTTTACAACGAAGATTCGATTGTCTCCCCTTTCTTTATGTTCACGGTGATCTACTGGGTATTCACTTTGTTTTTTCTTACATATATGAATGGTTCAGGTGCGAAAAAAGAAATAAAGGACATTTGTGAGTCATGGTTAGTTAGAAGGATAATTTTAATAAGTAATGATTGTGAAATTATTTTTTCTTGCCTATTATGGTTTCCTTGGCATGAATGATAAATGAGGAAGGCTTCCCTACAATTTAGTTACCTTTTTAATGTCTAACCTATGCTATTTATGTGCCGGTGATGATAGAGATATATTTTTCATTGGCATGGAATCAAATGCTCATATGATTTCTTTCCGCCAACGTCTCCAAGGCTTTTTCCTATCTTCTTCTGTGTATTAATTGAAACTATGGCGTGTATTAACCCAACATCTCCAAAGAAGTTATCTAGTGAGATCCTTTGGTAGATGGCATATTTGAAAAGTTAATTGCTGATAGAGTTTAATGGTATCATGCAATCATGTAACCTAGCTCATTTCCTGAAATAAGGCTTTTGTTGTTGTTATTGTTGTGTATTAACTCAAATTGGTTACTCTACTCATCTCTATTTTTCAATTTCTAAGTTGTTTAGATCAATTATTCTTCTAGTTACTCGTTTTAATTTGTTCATTTGCATTTGTGAATCCTTTAGGTATTGCAAGTTCTTTGCTCGTGGAGCATGTATCAAAGGAGACCGATGTGAATATTCTCATGACAGAAAGAATCCTTCAATTAATGTGCTTCCTTCCCCTGCTAACACATATTTCTTTCCTCATACTTAAATATATTTGTCTAAAATTTTGAATACAGGTTTGCAGGTTCTATCGGAAAGGAATATGTGTTTTTGGTGGTCAATGCAAATATAGACATATCCAAACTTCTCAAGCACAATCTCTGGAACATGGAAGCCAGCTCCTGAATTTTGATAGACATGGAAAGAGTATAAAGATTGAGCGTCAAGGTTGCCAAAAGAATTGTGATGCCAGTGAACCCAGTACTGCTTTACCAATGGGAAAAAAGTGTTCTTGTGTTCCTGGAGAACTGTGTGTGTACTGTAAAAAGTTCTGCTTGTATCATTCTGAACCAAATGAAAAAGAGGAGCATTTGCAAACTTGCGAGAAAAAGGAAAAGCACCTTGAGACTTTGAATAAAAGTCAAGAGATAGAATGCAGAATCTGCTATGAACGTGTTCTTTCAAAGCCTAAAGCAGATGAATGCAAGTTTGGTATTCTTTCTGAGTGCGATCATCCTTTCTGTTTATCATGTATCAGGAATTGGCGTAGTAGTGCTCCAACCTCAGTAATAAGGTCCAGGTCCTATAGAAATGTGAAGACCTGCCCCATGTGCCGGAAGTTATCATATTATGTGATTCCAAGTACCATTTGGTATTTTACATTGGAAGAGAAACAGGAAATTATTGATAACTACAAGACAAGCTGCAAGTAATTTCTTATCTACTCACTTAATTGTCCCTGCATGTTATTGGTTTAGGTGATCACTAAATTCTAGTTTCTATATGTAGAAGAGTTGAAACTTAAGGAAAATTTTTATGATTTACTCTTTTATTTAATTATGGTCAATTGAAGAGTCCATAAGCGGTCATTGATGGGGAAAATAGGCCTCTTTCCTCTCCTCTTGTCATATTCCTTGTGAAATGAGATGCGTATTTTTTTGTTACACTCCCCTTATCATTTTTGCTAATGGGCACTTTATGCCTAGTGAAGAGATATCTTGGGGACTGTCTGAAACAAAAACATAGAGAATCTCAACTCCATTCAACTTGGGGACTGAAAAGGGCTTATTTAACTACAGTTTTTATTTGTTTATTCTTGCTTTTCTTTTCAGATTGATTAATTGCAGGCATTTTGACTTCGGAAATGGATATTGCCCCTTCAGGAATATTTGTTTTTACAGGGTAAATGAGTTGTCCATCTACACTGTCTTTTTGGCCTTTTTTTTTTCACTTCGGAAATGAGAGCTGTAAATGGCAATGTTCATCTGCGGTCTATGGGCATATCAAAGATTTTTCCTTCTACCTTTTCAATTGAGGTCAACTATATTTTGTTGTGTTGCAGCAAATGCCATGTCTAATGTAATGTTAATGCTTTATTGATAAAACAATATGTTTAAGGGGAACAAAGAAAGAAAAATAACTAGATTGATAAAGAAGCAAGCTTAGAGAAGCAGTGCTGTAAAGTCCGAAACCAAATGCTGTTGGACCATGATTCTGCATAAATTTCTAAAATCTGTATGAAGGATTGTGTTAAGACCACTCTTGGAGACTCAGGAAAATACACGAAAAGGGAAAGATACTTTTTGTTGGTCATATCTTTGACTTGCTATTTTGAAGAAAGAATTAGAGAAATAGGTTAGCTATAGGGTGGCTGTAATTAAACTCTATGGGAAGGTTAGTTTGAGAACTGTGAAAGCCACTCTTTGGGTCTATATATGTGCCCTTCGGCTCAGCAGGAGAGGTAGAGAAGAATTTTGAAGTGGATTGGCTGAAGGCTGAGGCCTTTGGAGTGGAGAGAGCTGATTCTCTTGAAAGATTGATAGACTAGTAAACAAAGTGTAGTGAGGAGAGGTTTGACCTCTTGAAAGCCAAGCTGGGGTGGGGGAAGTTGGTCTTTCTTTATCAGATTTTGTCTGTAATGTTCCTTCAGTTCTTCAGGAGGAAGTATTTTGTGTAATCAAATATCATTTTTAGCATTATCATCCTACTGTTCTATCGTGGGTACAGCAGATTGCTGGTTACTTGTGAGTGTTTTTGGATGACTTTACTTTTTCATGACTAATTATTTGCTGTGATAAACTAGATTGATTAAAATTTTCAACTCTGAGTGGGATTTTGTTGATGTTACTTTCAGCATAATGTGAAACCTGGTTCATATGCTTGGATACATCACAAACCACCACCACCTCCTCCACGCAGATCATATCTTATGAGTGTGATGGATCAATTTCTTTCGGGATTAGGCATTCCTCCAATTTTAGACTTGTTCCATGATATGTATCCATCAGAGATAATGCGATTAGCAGAGACACCAGTTAATTCAATGCAGTTTGATGCTGACACCTCAAATGATGAGACCGACCCTTTTAGCTTGGCTGCTATGTCAGAAGTCTTAGATTCCAGTTCAGACACCATTTATTCTGAAGACTTGAATCTATTTGAGCTTATACCATTGACTCATCAGGGTCCGGATGGTTCGTGGTGGTATGGTGTTGAAGGTTTTGATGATCAAGAAATGGATGCTGTGCCTTCTCCAGCGGACCAGGGCGGTTCATCTTTGTCTGATCCAGATATGCCACCATCAGAGACACTTGTTGGTTCGTCTGGCCATGATGATCTCAAAGAATGAGGAACAGAATCCTGTGTAGCCATCATGATTCTCTGTGATGCGGCATTCTAGTGTGAAATCAGGGTTAAATGAAAAGCAAAAAGGACAG